>CAJNSZ010001331.1:0-29625 GCA_905329745.1 Rotaria sp. Silwood2 | reverse complement strand
ATATTATTTTTCTCTTTCCTTGCGTCTCTCTCTCGACAATTGACCGCGCGCTCAAATAGTCGGTGTTCATCTTTCCTTTCGTTCATCTTTCCTGTGCTCTTCTTTCCGTGCTCTTCTTTCCGTGCTCTTCTTTCCTGTGCTCATCTTTCCGTCTCCCGTGCTGATTGTGCCTCCTCTCACACACATATCCCTAAAACAAAAATTCATCTGTCTTTTCATATTCTAAAATAAATTCAAATTCCCATATTCCAAAACAAATATACAAAGATTAATAGTCCACTCTTTATTCAACATTAAAGCACAATAACAACATAGAACATTTTCTCGCATAAAAGTATAAACATTAAATTTCAAGGAATAAAATTTATTTCTTCTTAATTCAATAATATTATTTATATAAAAAAATAATTTTTTTCTCATTCTAAATCTAAATCTAAAACTTATTTTCCTTGTACAAAAGGTTATTTAAAAAAAGGGTTTATTTTTTCGGGATATCTTTCATGCTTAAATATAAATTAGGTTATTTCATTCTAAAAATAAAAAATTTCTTAAAGGAAACTCAAAAAAGAAATATAAATAGATTCAAAAATAACAAAAAACTAAAATATTTGTAAAAGAATAAATACAAAAAAGAAATTTCATGTATTTATCTAAATTATTTGTTTACTTATTTACTATTTATTCGGTCTTCTCTTAATGCTTCAAAAATCATTGTTAATTCGCTTTTTTACATTAAAATCACATCCATTTTTTTCTTTCTAGGTATGGGTATGGGTGAGTGAAAAGAAGATGTAAGTCCACGTCCACACCCACACCCCACACCCATGGAAGAAGTCTGAAATTGGCTCATAGCATGAAGATTAAGCAATGAAATTAGCTTTTTGTTAAATCAAACGGCACTATTTAACTAGTTGTTTTGAAAACCAGTATAAAAACGAAATTTACAAAGGATTCCATAGCAGAAAGATACTGTTTTTGGTAGCCCAACAAGTTCTTAGTGGAAATCGTGTAGACACCGAACGAGAAAAGATATAATTCTGACACTTGCAGGGAATGACGAAAAGCGTCCCTCGAATCCACTGTACCTATAAAAATCGATAATGTAATGAAACACTCTTAGATGCTAAAATTCGACTTAAGTTCGATTATTCAGAGACTTCTGTACCATTCACTAACTGAAAGATTTTGGCATCTCTGTATTTTCTCATATTTTGCTTTCGAATATTGAAAAGCGCAGATCGCTAGCTAGTTCGGTTCGAAAAATATTGAAAAAAGATTCACAAGCATTTTAATTTGCCAATGATAGTAACTGCTCGTCTTCCTCTCGCATAGAAGAGAAAATGGGTAATAGAACACCAAACAAAAGGTTATCGTTTCATTGAGTTGCTCTACGGCATATGTATGCGTCTTGTGATTAGTTTTCGTTTTCTCATTACGATTTCCTTTCTTTCTACAAGCATATTACTTGGTAAAAAGAGATAGAAGCTACCTTAAAACACAATGACATCATATTTTGTTTCATTCATCACTACCAACTGTATGCAAAAAGATGCATAAGTCTATACTTCTCATCTTTTGCGCTCTTCTACTCACTATTATTATTGCCAATCCAGTGAACAAAAATTCGTTGAAGCATAAGACAGTAACACACGCAAGACTCCGTAAAAAACTCCAGTCCAAGGTTGTTGCAGTCAAATCGAAGACGGACGCTATCAAATTTCTCACTCAATTTGGATTTGATCGATGCAAAAAATCTGTAGGTCCAAATCCTGGAGGGTACAAGGGTCCATACTGTCAATCGAGCTTCGGCTCGATGCTGGGAGACTTTCAAACTCACTATCATCTACCAGTAACCAAAAAACTGGATGCTGCTACACTCAAGCTAATGAATACACCACGATGTAGCTTGCCCGATTCTCCACTATCGTTGAAAGATAGAAACAAGCTGTGGTAATGTCTCTGCTTATTATCTCTGTGGTTTTTGCCCATGATAGTAGTCGTGTCTCCTAGGATAACGTTTTGAAAGGCGCTGTCAGGTTTTCTCCAAACAGTCAATTTTCAGTAAGATTAATTTTGATGCAGATAAACAGATATCTTGTTCTACTTCGTCCATTCTTTTCTCTCATTTCGCTACAGCTAACTTAAGCCGACATCAAAAATTATACTGGTACAGCTGTATGTTGAGAATAACATTCGATCATAGATCAACACAAGGCAGCATTCTTTCCGTGGTAGACATGAACGAATGTGCATGGATACGATGCGAAAGTCCTATATATTCCAAACTTTTACATAATCACAGTTCCGTTTTATATAGTCGTAGAGCAATTACTACCATTTCTTCCTATTGAACTGTTGTCAAACTTATTTTGTGGCAAAATATTAGATGGTTGACCAATTTTAGAAATAGTAGTCTTTTCAAGAACAAAAATATGTCAAATCGTTATATTTATACATTTTGTGTTTCGAGGTCGACGAGTCGCACACTCATATGGAAATTAGACCACGATCATTTCTTTTATGATATAACAAAAACTAGTCAACAAATTCAGCAAGCTTTTGATGACTGGGCTAGCTACACTAAATTAACTTTTCGTCAAGCGACTGCACAAGAAAAGGCTGATTTTCATTTGGTTTTTGCATATGGCAATCATTCAGATGAATATCCATTTGATGGGCGTGATGGAGTTCTAGCGCATGCCTTTCCTCTTGAACACCACCATCGTGGGTATGTTCATTTTGATTCATCTGAAATATGGTCAGACAAGTAAGTAGACACCTATAGGAACTTGATTGAGCTATTGTTGGAATACATAGGTATGATGGCATAGGTAACAATCTGCGTTTAGTCGCTTCGCATGAAATTGGACATAGTCTTGGCCTTGAACATAACAACGACGACAAATCAATTATGTATGCATTTTATCATGTAATTCTGCCAAAGAATATGTTGCCCAAACAAGTTAGTGAAATATTTATTCCTTCTTTTTCTCCTCTATTGCAAACGCTTTAAGCTTATACTAGAGTTCTACACGTGTGTAAGAAAAATAGGACTCGAGTCTAACCTACCCATGCGCCCAATGTTCTTCAATAGCTTTAGAAACGACAAGCAAGAGACCAGTAGAAGAGGAGAACTCGCAAATTTGGTTCAACTTTACGAATTTATGAATTATGACTCACGTCTTTCAACTGTCATCCGAACTCGAATTAACCCTTTGAGTACCGGATTATTTTTAAATAAAAAATTATCAAAAGTGACCATAAGTTTTTGACCCAGGGGCAGAAATATATGCAGGTTTGTTTAGAAAGACGTTCTCTATATAGTGATGTAGAGATTATCAAATTCTACTGCATACTCATAATTATATTAAGTTTGACTCGGTTCCGTACAATTCTGATTTTAGAATACTGTGCCACAAATCCCATCGTGTAGAATCGATCCGAATCTATTACAATTATGGATACGCAATGGAATCTGATAATCTGCATACCATTCGATAGAGCTAGTCTGGTTCTACAAATCTACATATATTCCGTAATAGGGTCAAAATTACTGCGAAACTTATAGCCACCTTTTAAACCAAGGTTTATTTTTAAAAATGGGATAATCAATAGTTATCAGTAAGTAAAGCTGATCCTAATGACACAAATATCCTAAACACAAATGTTCATGCAATTCATATTATCAAATAATCAAGAGATCATATTTTTAAAAGTTATTCAGGTCTAAGAATCTCAGGACGCGAATTCGCGTCGCCGGTACTCAAAGGGTTAAGGGTTTGCAACACTTTTAATTGAAACTTTGATCGTGGAGTTTTTAAGGCCCTTGCTCAGTAGTTATTGGTACTCTTACCTATGATCGCACTCGCTCCCAGGTCAAAGACGCCCGGCCGTAAACGGCCGTTTTTGATCGTATTTCGCCCTTTTGGTAGCGACAGTATTACGGCCGTATATGCATCGTGCCGTAAACGATGAAATACGCTGTTTCCAGGCCGTTTTTGACCGTTTGTAATCGTATACGACAAGAGGCATATACGGCCGTAAAACTGTCGCTACCAAACGGGCGAAATACGGTCCGTTTACGATCGTAACCTGTGATAAACGGTCGTTTACGGCTCGTTTACAGTCACCGTAATGTTCGACCTGGGCTGTCTTGATGGTATTCTGACATCGAGATTTCAGAATATGATAGTTGTGCCGATCACGGAAGTATAGGCTTAAGAGGACAAATGCGTTACAACTCGAAGGAATCAAACGTCGGAAAAAAAATTCTTAAACTCGAAAGATCGAATCCACTTTTCACATTGTCGATATGTGAACATAAAGGATCAGTGTGTGTTTGAGTGAGATTTGTGGTGAGAGTGCTAATGTGAGCTTTCTCTACATCCACAAAAATACCACACATCGACTGACTCACGTCGTTATTCTCACTCAGTTACTCATAGTCTCATCAATCCACTCTACTACCGGAGGCAACCTCAACTAGACTTAAAGTAAATGAGAGCAAGTATGCTTGTTTTAAAGTGATGCATTTTTTACGCTAACATCGGATAATTAAGAGTATTTAGCCTATACTCTCAAAGACCTAAATCTATATCCAATTCATTTAGTGCAGAAATTTATGTGAAAATCTAGCTGTAGTATTATACTCGCATGGTATACACATAGTACAAAAAGTATCGAACTACTTCATCATGTAACAGATATTACGAGATGATTAAGCATATTTTAAACTTATTCGCACATGGAATATTAGAAGCAAACGATTTTCTACAGAATAGGATGTTTCCTATTCCAAAATAACGTTATTTATCAGACGTATATCTAATTTGACGAGGGTCCAACCGTTGACTTTTGTTATATTAAAACAGGAAAACTGGAGAAAACAATATTTGGGCCGTCCGTAAATTGGATGTACTTCGGTTAAATAACCACACTTATGGGTAGAGGACATCTCATTTTATAGAGAATTGTTTTTTTTTCTATCATTCTATGTGCGAATAATTTTAATTTATACTCAACTACTTCGTTATAGGTGTCATTTGATAAAGTGGTCCAATACTTTCTATAGTACGAGAATGTGAAAATGCTTGAAAAACATACCGAAATTTCTATAATTTTGATAACTGTTAAAACTACACCGAAACATCAAGCAAAATTTTTTGAAGGTTTGGAAACTTCTACGACATCACGAAAAGTGCGGAAGCTCTAGTAATAGCGTGTTTGAAGAATGTTTAAAAATTCGAAAGGTAACAGAAATATCCGAGATATTAGAGATTTCGAAGAAATAATTCCTAAATCTTCTGGCAATTTTGAAATTTCATTTTTCCCGCAATCTAAATAATGCTAACGCTTATGGAACCTGTTCAAAGTTAATCAATTGATTCCCCTTCTCGTCTTCACATGGGAATTTTGCAGAATACACCATAGCTGCAGATGCTTTTTTTTTTAGGTTATTTCTTCCTCTTCGAACATTAATGTACACTAATAGATGATAAGACTGATTGTTTCGCACCGAAACGTGCTTGCAACGAAATATTTGTGACTTGTTGATCAGCCATCTTTTCGAGAACAGATACATGCTAAGGTCATACCAAAAATAGTGGCGGAGGTACTTTAATTCTTTATAAAAGCATTAAGAAACTTTCTTTCTATATAGTCTGGTAGAGAAAAGAATGGTCTATTTTTCTATGCTATTTGTGCGTATTTCGACTAATATCATAATAATAAACTTTCGATAAGACTTGTTTTACTATGATATGTGCTTGGTAGTACTAGTGCCTATTCGGTGTATATTTTGTTGAATAACTTTTGATACAAACAAGATAGAGAATTGCGGTTTTCATCGTTCGAAAGAGGAGACCAACATTCATTGAGTCACATGTTATAGGTTTTTTCGACGTGACATTTTTAAAGGTTTTTAATCAATCTTTTTGAAAACAAACCTACTCGTGAGGTGTTTATTGAACCCGCTGATGAAAGACCTACAAAACTGTACAAGGTTCAGAGATTTAGAATTAATCATTCAGAGGTAATACGTATTCTCGTCGAAGTTTTAAGTGATTGTTCTGGCAATTTCTGTAAGAGAATTTCTTACTGTTTCCCTTTTGATAAGAAACCATTTTGAATCTGTTTGTCAATGGTCGGAAGGTGCACCCGTAGTTTAGAGTGGGTTTTCTCTTCATTCAACCACTTTCACTCTCAAACGTCCTCAGTCTACGAGGGCTGGAGAGTATCCCCCAAAATCGAGAAATTTTTCCACTTATAACAGAAATCCTTTACCCCACACAATGTCAAGCAGAAACGGTTTTTATAGCGAAGCACAATCCATCATTAAACATTTTCTATTAGAAACGCATAAAACATTTCTACCCTCACAAGGAGAATTATATAAAATATAAGGAGAAACCCATCAGATTCTTCTCACGTGATAAGAAGAAATGTATCAAATTATTTTTCCAATATAAGATGAAATTCTAGGGAAAATGTTTTTTTTTGCAGCAGAAATGTAAATATTTCTAGCATAAATCGTTCATCCATTTGAACCTTAATAAGCAGAAGCGAAAAATGAAAAATAGGGCGTGAAGTGGGGATTGTTAGATATACGCTTGTATTCTTTCGTCCTGTTTCTTCGCACTGGAGTATATCTTTAGGGTAAATTAAACATGATAAATGTATGTTTATATTCTGTTTTCCATTTCTCCTTGATACGTATGTCTTTTTGTGCGGTGATCCATTTCTCCTTAAATGGGAACAATTTCCCATCGATTGGTTCAATCGTCTACTGGTGCACTCTACAGATAAAAAGCTTTTGGTGTAATCATCATGGAGTTCAAATGTGAAACGAAATGAATTTGTTCTACTCATAAAAGGGAGTCCTACGCAGGTCGGCCATATTATCTGAGAGAGTCGAATATACTTATATATTGAAATGTCTGTCATGGTCTAGAACTCTATCGAGGTTTTGCATTATCTCTGCCTGCTACAGTCTCTGAGACAAGTCGTGGGGTAAGGGATTCACTTTTCTCAGCATAAGATTCAACAATTCTTTGTAACTATGTTTCGTAAAGAAATGAGAAATTTGGTTCTCACAAATAAGGCAGAACAGCTTGAATGATATAAAAACTTTCCTTAAAAATGGCCAGACTGCCGTCACCTTTTCCATACATTGTTACTGTCTGCTTCTTCTGAAAGGCTTTCTAACAATGTATGAGAGGTAAGAATACAGAAAGAAATCATGAAATCGTAAGGGTTCAAATAGAAAGATAATTCTAATGATTTTTTTCAACCACTTTCTAGGATCAGAACCGTATTCAACAACTGTATGGAAAAAAGCAACAGAAGATAACAACTTCCTATTCAAGTACAAGCGCTCAAACGACAACTACTGCAAAACACACAACAGCAACTCGAAAAAGTCAGTGAATAGCGATGATTGGGAAGACTCCCAACCAAGGCATATTATCCATGGAAGCTAGAAGCAGTACAACTGTGCTTCGGATAGCTGAAGAACGCAAGCAACCAATAAACTGCGCTTTAAGTTATAGGAAAGAACAGGAGCGCAAAATCTGGGAGGCGGTTACCTACAGCCTTAAGAAACATCGATAGGATGTCATTGTTCGTCAACTGTTTTATGGGCTTTGACAGAAAACAGTCTTCGAAAAAGAGGATTTTCATGGAGAATTCTTTCGCTTTATTCAAAACATGTTTCACTCCGTGAGCTAAGGACAAGGGCATATAAGCACTTGGTTTGGCCCATAGGACTTTTTCACACTGAATTTAGCACAATCATATATACGATGCAAGAACTTAAATCGGCGAGCATTTTGATACTAGATTTGAGCTATATTTCAGGCATATTTGAGGATTTCCACAACCACATACTGATTATATGAATATGCTACATTATCTCTTGATCTCGATAAGATATGCATGCGAAACTAAGCTACTTTGCATATAAGTATTGCGAAAATCGGAAATGCTTCGAAGTGCATTCGATAGCCCCAGTTTCAGACTATATTTTTATCCGAAAGTCAACTTATCCATGCATTGTTTTAGAGAACTTTAGGGTATGAAAGAGTCCTACTGGGAATACATAGCGATGATAGTAGTCTTTCAGATCTATTGTAAATATGTAAACTCAAGAAAGTCAGCTTCTATTGTAGTCTGTTTGATAGCATTTTTCACGGGCTACAAACTCCTACAATTTTTAAAATTATTAAAGGTGAATCATAAAAAGTCAAGAACCATACTGTAAAAATGCTGTCAATTTCGTATGTATAATATAACATAGTTGATTTATTATTTCTCTTAAAATCAGAAGAAGCTAGCTTCTATTACAACTCGTCAAGCGCCACTTTGGATAAACGACAAAACTCTATCTTTTATTAAATCAAAAACGTGAAATCACTATCATGAAATACGTACATACTGTTTTAGTAGATCTTCAACAAATGTGATATCATTTCTATTCATTTTATTCTTTTCAAAAATCAAATAGGGCATGAAATATGATAGACAATTTATATCACCATCGGTATCTAGGTTACTTGAAGTATGCTAGATAATTGCTCTAAGACTATCAGTTACGTTACACTAGCACTCATCAGACTTGAGAGTGAGGTGTGGGCGTGGGCGTGGGCGTGGGCGTGGGTGTGGATGTGGGGAATGGATGTGGGGAATGGATGTGGGGAATGGATGTGGCTGTGGATGTGGATGTTTCATTCTTCAAACATACCCACACACCCAACCCACATCCACACTCACATCCACCCACATCCATCTCTTCGACAGAGGTAAGGAAGATTCTTGTTTTTGTTTGCTCATTGTAGTGAGTTCCAATATTGCAGACAATGCCCGATGGATACAGAAAGCGGTGACTGTTGCTGGAGGTCATGGAGAAGGCAATGCTACCAATCAACTTAATCACCCTCGTGGTCTCTTTGTTGATGATGATCAAACAATAATCATCGCTGACACTGACAATCATCGTATCATACAATGGAAGATAAATAAGACGAATGGACAAGTGGTAGCTGGTGGTAATGGCCAAGGAAATCGATTGGATCAGTTAGATCGACCAACTGATGTATTAATCGACAAAGAGACATATAGTCTCATTATTTGTGATCGAGGAAATCGACGAATCGTACGATGGTCTCGTCATAGCGGAGCAACTCAAAGAGAAATCCTTATCGACAACGTCGCTTGTCGAACATTGGCCATGGATGATCAGAAATGTCTCTACATTTCTGACGCCGACAAAAATGAAGTAAGACGATATCAAATAGGAGACAAGAATGGAACTATAGTGGCTGGTGGCTATGGCAAAGATGATGGTCTCAATCAACTCAATGATCCGTACTTCATCTTTGTCGATCATCAACAGGTTGTCTATGTGTCAGACAAAGACAATCATGCCGTGATGCAAGGGAAAAACGGAGCAAAAGAAGGAATTGTCGTCGCCGGAGGCCAAGGCTACGGGAGCGCTCTGGCACAATTATCGTATCCTTACGGACTGTTCGTTGATACGTTGGCTACCATCTATGTATCGGACTCGTTGAATAATCGAGTGGTGCGTTGGCCTAAAGGAGCGAAACAGGGCACGGTCATTGTGGGTGGAAATGGTTATGGAGAAGGAGCAAATCAATTCAAAGGTCCCGTCGGTTTGTCCTTCGATCGGCATGGCAATCTCTATGTAG
This sequence comes from Rotaria sp. Silwood2, assembly GCA_905329745.1. Classification (NCBI taxonomy): domain Eukaryota; kingdom Metazoa; phylum Rotifera; class Eurotatoria; order Philodinida; family Philodinidae; genus Rotaria; species Rotaria sp. Silwood2. The sequence goes on along the minus strand of CAJNSZ010001331.1, from coordinate 19,924 downwards.
TTGATCATTGGAATAATCGTGTTCAACGATTCTCTATCGAATAGACTCATTACGATGGATTAATTTTTTCCTTATCTTTCTGTCAAATAAACTATGTTGATTCATTACAGGAATCATTATTCTATTTGCGCGCGATCAACAACCATCCTGGTGGAGCCGTGGCGAGTGACAGGCTTGAATCATTCACATCGAGATGGAGTGTGACTGTGGTTATGGGTGTAGGTGGGATGGATGCGTTATTAATAAAATACGGTCTCAGTCACTCTCATCCACTCTGATCGCCGTTTAATTCGAAGATAGTATCAATCGATAGAGCATAACCATCTCAATTCATGTGCTCCTGGTCCGACTCATTTTCTTTAAAAGATCTTATACAAAAGAATTAAATATCATTTTTATGATTCCACTCTCACCCATCCTGACCCGCCTCTCACCCACATTTTAACAAGAGGGTGCGCGGATGGCTATGGTTATGGGTGTTAGTGCGGGCGTAGATGAGTGTGGGTGTGGATGGAGAGAAGACCCACGCCCACACACATTCATACGCACTCCCATATCCGCACTACACCTCACACCCACGGCCAAATCCATACTCACATCCACACCGACACCCCACACCCACCCACTCACACCCCTAACTGTTGCCCATATGCTGAGAGAAAAAGAGAAATGATTTGATAAAAGAAAAAATCTCGCTTTGTAGTTCCTGGGATTGATATTTGAATAGAAAACCAAATGTATGCTTATAGTATTTAAATATAAAAAAAAATATTTTGTTTGAGTAGTGGACGAAAAGCATCGTTGACATCTTGAATTTTCCTATTTTTTTGAACTTGTTGCTTTTATTCGAAAATTTTCAGTACACTTTGAGCCATGTAAACGAAGGGTAAATTGGACACATTCATTTTTCGACTTGAACACTTCTGTAAAAAATTTCTGCTGGAAAAATTTGAATTTTTCCACTTGGAAAAATGATTTAAGGCTTTCGTGTGTCTTTAGAGACTTACCCATCATTGAACAAGTCCAAAGCATCATTCATGCAAGTCATATTTTTACTGATCAGGACAAATGTACTGATTTCATCAACGGCATTAAGATTGAACGAGTTTTTCTCATAATTTCGGGTGACATCAATCGAGATTTTATCATATGCCTACATGATTTCCAACAACTCGATTCGATATATATCTTGAGTGATATCGAATCAGTCGATTATAATTGTTTGAGAAAAGTCAACGGTGTTTTCAGTTTAATGGACAATCTCTGTCAATCTCTTAGACAAAGAAAACGAAAAATGGAACAAACTCTTACTGGCATTACTCTTTCGACATCGAATTTTCGTGAAATGAATCCGTCATTCATGTATTCACATCTATTAAAGATGTTCTGTTCGATATTAAATATAATGATGATGATAAACATACATTTGTCGAGTTTGCAAAAGCACAATACATTGGTAATCTTAGAGCTCATGAGATATTGAACGATTTCGAGCAAGATCAAAAACATACGCCTATTTGGTGGTATACACGCGAATGTTTTCTCTATTCAATGCTCAATTGTGCATTACGATTACCAGAAATCGATATTCTTCACAAGCTTGGTTTTTTCATACGAGATTTGCATTTACAACTCGATCAAATGTGAACACAAGAATTCGGGCAAACTCCCATGACAGTATATCGCGGTTAAGGGTAAGCAAAAAAAGATAAGCATTAAAGACTATCACGTTTATCCTTATTTAGCCTCAACCTTGCTGATTTTGTGCATATTCCATCGACTTCCGGTGGTTTGATTTCTTTCAACAACTTTCTCTCAACTAGTCGTGATAAGAATGTTGCATTTAGTAAAGCTGAATCAACAAGCGAAAGCCATGATATCGTGGGCATTCTCGTTATTATGACAATTGATCCAAGTGTAAGCTCGACGCCGTTCGCTCCTATTGACAATGAAAGTTATTTCGGAAGCGATGAACAAGAAGTACTCTTCTCTATGCATACTGTATTTCGTATCGGTGAAGTCTTGGAATTACAGCCTAATCTATTCGAAATACACCTTACATTGACTCAAGACAACGATGAACAAATGCATCAACTCACCGAATATCTACGATATGAAATAGGAGCAATAGATAATGGTCTTCATCGTCTCGGTCAATTGGCAGTACGCATGGGCGAATGGACCAAAGCAAAGAGCATATATGAAATGAAACTCGAGCAGGTCATCGACTCTCAACATACCGAAGCGATGGCTCAAGCTTACCATCAGTTAGGTTACATATATAGTCGATTGGAGGACTTTGATACGACTCTACAATATTTGCGACAATCATTAAATGTTCTGGCCAAATACAAAAAGATCAACTTTTTTCCTGACGCAGCTAGTATCTATTCGGTCATCGGTGAGGTCCTTCTTGAGCAAGGCACTGATATTCAAGGCGCCTTAGAAAATTTCTACCAAGCACTTGAGATTCGACGCAAAAATCGTCTAAATGATCCTCAGGCAAGTCTTGAGTGACGGAAAGTAACATGGATGAATCCATCCTGTCTAAATGAATGGTGCATATTAGGTGTGATAAGTTATTGTTTCTTAATTGGTATTAATAGCAATAACAATAAATTCTCACTAGGTGGTATGTTCGTTGACAAAATGGGCATGATTTCATGACTGAAAATGATTGAATGGAACTTTCATAGAAGATCAAGCTAGTTTTTCTTACTCAGAATCCGTAAAAATATTTCGTTGCCCTTGCCGCTTCTTTGAGATATAAGTAAAAAAGTGCTGTAGATGGCTCCACTTCTGCACTTGTTTTGTGTTTGTCTGAAAAATACCTTAAGAATGCTGCAAGGGTAACAAAAGATTTTTACAGATTCTGAGTAAGAAAAATTAGCTTGATCTTCTATGAAAGTTTCATTCAATCATTTTCAGTCATGAAATCATGTCCACTTTATCAGCAAACATACCAAGGGATGTCCAGGTATCGTTACTAGATAACTAGTATGTCTGGTAACGGAAAACTGATGAGCTTCATTATTTTCGTCCAGCAAATAATAATATGAAAAATTAATGATTTTTTCACAGTCAACTGTAAATTTTTGGGGCCGAGAAACCCAAATCTAATGGCAGTTTTTGAGAATTTTGAAATTGATTTTCTCACTCCAAGAGGCATTAAAAAAGCGATTTGAACTGAGTCTTTTAAAAGTCAATAAAATGTTTTCGGGGTTGAGGAATCCGATTATTAAAGTAGTTTTATTCTTCTAGAAGTGAGAAAGAGAGATAGGAAAATTTCTCAAATCTGTCTCGAGAACTTTTCAGGTTCCCTTTTGCTGCTTCTCGAAGGAATAAATTACGGATCGGGCTAAATTTTTTAAAATCCTTGACGAAACATTTTCGGGCAAGGGATCTGAATCTAATGGTACTATTTCAAAATTTAGACATCGATTTTCTCACTCCTAGAAGCAGGGTGTAGGCGTGGATGTGAGTATGGATGTAGGGTGTGCTGTAGCTATGGATCCGACTATTTTTTATCCACATCCACGCTCACACACCCATCCCACATTCACACTCACTTCACCCCACGCCCAAACTCATCCACACTCACACCCCAAGAGAGAAAATTAGAACTTAAAAAATATTTGTTCTTATAATTTTGAGCAGTAGTGTAGGTGGTCAGCACTGGTTACTCTATCATCTTAGATAATGCTAACTTTTCAGAGTCGAGCCTACCTTTATTATGAAGATCTTAATGATATTTTATAGGTAAATTTAAGCTCGAAGTCTTCTTTTAAAATTTGCAATCATAAACAATTCATTACAACTATGGTTTGGCGAAAATTTCATACACGAGACAAATTCGTTTTTCTGCTTTGAAAATTATTATTTGTTTCTATTGAAACAAAATTGTAACCAATTATATGTATCCAGAACTGGTATCTGTCGAATAGAATCAATTAAAGCTTGGAAAATCACCATTACAAGCTAACTCAAATAAAAATGCTTATGAATAGAAACTTTCAGGCACAACTGAAAATGGGATTTTTTATCAATGAAGATCTATGCAATCAGAATTTGCGAAAGTCACTTCGGTGTAAAAAACATTTTATCTGACTGTGCTCGTAAATTACTATCTTTGAAATATTTTTTCTCAATTTTTCTGTAGTCCTGGTGGGTAAAATTAATCTTTGCTTCTTTTTCTATTCACATAGATACTTGCGAAGCAGTACATTCTGATTGGCTCGGCTTTACAAGCACTTCATCGTGGTGACGAAGCCCTTCAAAAAATGAATGAAGCGCTAAACATTCAACTTCGTTCTTTGCCCCAACATCATATGAATACGGCAACGACATATAGTAGTATCGGTAGCATCTATTATAATCAAAAAAACTTCGAAAATGCCCTATTCCACTGTGAGAAAGCACTTCAAGTGTTCCAACGTTGTCGCCATGCGAATCATCCCGACTTGGCGGTCACCCACATCAATATGGCCATGCATCTGGGTCATCTACAGCGTTTTGACAAAGCCATAGAACATGCTGAGGCGTCCGTGGAAATTCCGAGATGTTATCTTTCGCCAGATCATTCCGATTTTCAGTGGCAGGAGCACTGTCTGGACTGATTACGTAGAGAGTTTGCGCGATCGAAGAGCAAGTCAGCGAAAAGTCAATAGCGAAATATGAATTTGGAATCCATCTGATTCGATCTTCATTGAAAATTCGAGCACTGTATTTTATTTATCTAATTGGCCCGTTTCAAATCATTTTTTCTATTGAAAATGTTAAGATTTCTGATGATACGCGCTATTTCTGATTTCAAGTAAATCTTTTTGAACTGGCAAAGGCTTATGAAATAATAATTATAAGCAGCAACCATCTATGGTCCCAATCATACTTTTTTCGTTAATTTTTTTGTGAAATGCTGTACTTAGTGCTACACGAGATACATTGGCTGATCAGTGGGTGTGGTTAGTCAGCAGAAAACACCAAACAGACACAAGGACCAAAAGAACTATCTTGAATGAAATTGCGCTTCAAAGAGGCATGCGTATCACTCGCAAACAATTTTATCTATCAACTGTTCAGTGAGCGTGTGAGTGTGGATGTCAAAAGAAGAATACGCCCACACCTACACTCATACCTACCTATACCCACCCATCCACACCCACATCATCTGCATTTGTGAGGATTAGCGAAATTTTTATCACTTTCATTGTGATGGTAAACAGCCGCATGAGCTTTAGAAAAGATTGGAGAGAATGGATGTAGATCTTGACTAATGCATCATTAAAATTTGCTAATCGATAAGAACGCTTCAATCCCATGGTTTCATACTTTAATAATCTACTTGCTCGTCTATGTGAACTTGTTTTATTTGGATAGTCAGACTTTTATCCGAAGGGCAAAAACAAATTTTTGTATTGATTCACTGAGAAAAATGGTTTGTTAATTTTATTAATCAATAATCACTTTTTCATAAATAAAGATCTTTTAGTCTGTTTCCCAAACATACCTTTAAAAGCCGACGATGGGTGCGATGAGTGGTCGAAACTTGAAAAATTGTTTTCTCGTTCTGTTCGAGTGTCGAGCTCCTGGAAACACTTTCCCAACGCGCGTTTATTTTCGACCTCTCTGGCATATTTTGACCGGTCGAAAACTATCGAAACGTCGACTATTCGGCGAGAGTAAACCCATCGAAAAACATAGTTTCGATTGATTGTTTTAACTTTTATTACTAAAAACTTTCTTGAAATTTGGTTTTCGACCAATATTTACTCTTATTGCATGATCACCATTGGAGAATTTTTGCTTACTAGATGCTTTTACATGGTTTTATAATTTAAACAATATTACTTCTAATCTACAAATAGAACCATGCTAGAAATACGTTTACAGTCCTGATGACAAGACAATCATAATGAGTTTCACTTTCTGAACACCCGAAACATCCTGAGCTCTTGAATGACTCTGATTTCAGATTACTCGTTGGCAAAGAATTAGTTGATAGGATCATTTAGGACGATTGATTTGTTTTCTGGTCCTCACACCTACTGGATTGTCGATGATTTTAAATTTAATAGGAATAGATAAGTCGAATTTGTTGTCATTCTAGTTTCCATATTTTTTTATTGCTTATTTTTATGTGGTCTAATTAATTCTAGTGTAGTTTATGCTTTAGTATAAGTCTTCTATTTGATAGAATCAAACTTATAACAGATAGAATTGCTTTCGCTTATCATCAATTATAGCAATATTATATACCACGCGCAGTTTCTGAAAAAAACCATTAAAATTATATTTAAACAATGTAGAAAAAATATTTCTCTCATCTACTCTTTATACGTTATATTTAGTTCATCTGATCTATGTGAACTTTAAAATCGTAAGTATACATGCTCGAATCCTCTCTTCTGAGAAAATATCCGATAGATATCGGGAGCTCGAAAAAATCAGGAATAGGTAACGAAAATTTTCAAATTTCACAAGATGTTCGAGTGTTCGAAATATCGACCATTCGAAACTTTACTAATATGACCTATCGAAACCCATCGGAGATGGATGCCTCGAGAGCATCGAGCTTCCAAATCGACGTCTCGAAATACCTATCGAGTGACAGCTTATGTTTGAATGATAGAAAGAATAGATGAGAGAAATATTTATTATCTGAAGGTGAGAGGATTTTTATTATTTCGATAAAATATCGATTATTTAATTAGTTTTATGGGACAACGTCTTTCCATTGTTTAAAAGGATGTTCTTTAGCATTTTTTGCATTTTCCATTTTATAATAACGAAATTTATTTTTAATTCCAGTGTGAATTGTATTGAAATCATCTTCATTTAGTTTGAATTTATTTTCTTTAAATAAATTAAAATTCTCTCGAATTCATTGTTCATTTGATGATTTAACAATACAAACTATATTTCGATCCATTATATAACGAAGAAGAATAGTAGCTGAATCAACATTATATTTTTCCGCAATTGACTTTATAACTTTATCTTCTAAGATTTCCGGATCATCTTTTTGTTTCCATACTCGTTTTTTGGCACCTATATAGTTTTTAAATTAAAAAAAAAGAACATTAAATAATTAAATCAAATGATAACTCTAACCTAATGGAGCATAAGCTTCGAGAAGAATATTATATTTTTTACAAAATTTTTCTAATTCAATTTGTGGGCAATAAGGATGAATCTCAACTTGATTAACAACTGGTTTGTATTTACATATATTAATAATACGATCAATTTGTTGCTCATTAAAATTTGATAATCCAATAGATTTAACTAATCCTTCATCGACTAATAATTCCATTGCTTTCCACGTTCCAGTAAAATCCATTACATCATCAACTTTTAATTCACCTTCTTCGTGTTTATTTGGATCCTTAACAAAGGAAAAAAAAAAGGAAATTGTCGAAATAGAAAAATAAATATACATAACCTGATCGACAAAAGCAAATGACCAATGAATAAGAAAAAGATCAAGATATTGACATTGAAGATCATCTATTGTTATTAAACATTGTTCACGTACACGTTTACTTTTATAAAATGAACACCAAAGTTTACCGGTTAAAAATAAATCAGATCGTTTTATTTCACCTTTTCTGAATTGATTAGAAAACCTTTCCCAATACTTTTTTCATTTTCATAAAGCCGAGCACAATCAATATGACGATAACCAACAGAAAAAGCTGTTCAATAATCGATGGAGATTTATTCAATAAAAAATCTAGAGCGGATTAAATGTATTAACAATCGTCAGAAGTTGTGTCATATATTCAAGAAATTAAGAATGAGGAAGATAAACTTATATTTTCTTTCACCATCTCTCGACGAAGTTTTTAAGATACTCTTTTGAACTCATTCAGGATGAAGCACATTTCATAGAAAATAAGATTATTTCCCTCATACACGATATTTTTTTCAACGTCATACTATAGATTGTCGAAAAGATATCTTGCTAATTCGAGACAATCGTTAATATTACCTAAGATTTTCTTCTAATATGGCAATCAAATCAATTTTCTCATACAAATCATGTCATTTAATAATTATTATCTGGCAAGATTTGCCTCTATATGGGTAAAGCGTCACACAAATACTTTTACTACCAATTAGAGAACTATTTATTAGTAATCGACGGAGAGAGATTGGCTGTCTAGATCAGTATGTATGACAAGGAAAGATACATTTTTCGAGTTAAAGTGAAACACGAAATGTCATATGTGTTTGACAAAAAGAGAAAATAGCACAATGCCGACAATTGCAAAAATAACAGAATTGAACTGACTTTGAAATTGAAGTTGATTAATTTATAATCTAATACACATGAGTAAAACGAGTTTACATTAATCTACTTCGACTTCTTAACAATGAATAGTGACTCTTTTATCTTGATGCTTTCGAATATCGACAAAAGAGATTTATGAATTTCGTTTCTCCCACTCTACTTCTATTGGTCGATACTAATCACTACAATTGATATGAATATAAGCTGAAAGCATGCCTTTTCTGCAACATGAATACTTTATCCGTGACCGGTTTTGTTTGACGGATAGATGAAGCTATCACAGATCAAAACTGGTTATGCTTGTACTGATCGAAAAGCTGAGAACAGAAGCGGCTGCCATCACAGAAAAACGATACGAGAAATACAACAGATGGATGAAATAAAAAAATGCACGGATTGTATTAGTATAATGATGTGTACACGGATAAAGATTACTGATTAAAGAAAAAAGATACTTTTGTCAACTAAAGCCGAAAAAAAACAAAAACAATGAAATTCGATATTCAATGAGACACACAGAAACAAAGTATACAAAGAGAAGAAAACATAAAACAATATACTACATCATTATTCTAGACTATGATAGAATGTTCGACTATTTTTATGTCGACATTTTGCCATGTCGCTATCAGAAATATCTGATAGAACTGAAGCTACTCATCATCATAGACACACAAGATAAGAAGCAAACCTATCAAAACCATTCTCTTGTTACTATCCAAATTTTCCATCCACTTTTTTTTACTTAAATGTGCTGATTATCTATTGTAGCGAAAACAAAAATGGATGATTCTCTATACTTGAGTGATCTTTCAAAGTCAATATTAAATTAAAATGAATAAATAAAAAGTTTGATTTTATTAAAATAATGATTACCGAGAGAAAATAAAATTTTAACATTGTTTTCCAAGAAGAATATTATGCTGATTTCCGGAGCAGATGCCTAATTCGAGTTCGAATATAAACGAAAAATCCAGAAAAAAGCCGCTTCCATGTTCCGGAAGCATAAAAGCAAAAAAAAGCTTGTATAAATTATAACTTATATAAACTTTTAAATGGTAAGGCACACCTATCCTGAAAGAGCAACAAAGCAAAAGAAAAAGTTTGCATCAATTATTATTTATAAATGATAAGGCATACCCATGTTGAAATAGCAAAAAAAGCAAAAGAAAAACTTTATATAAATTATAATTGAGGGTGTGGGTTGTCGGTACGGGTATGAGTGTGGGTATGGGATGTGAGGTGTGGGGTATGAGTGTGAATCAATAAGAGTCTAATCCACACCCACACACCACACCCACACTCAACACCCATACCCACATCCACACCCTCAACTGTAAACTACGACATGGATAAAGTAACGACCCTTTGATGAGTAAATTAAATTTTAAAAAAATTAGAATAAAAAGAAATTTTATGAAAATGGTGTTGCTTGTCTCTTTCGTTTGTATTCTCTGATGTTCTCTAATCTCTGGTATGATGTGTGACAAGATTAGATGTGATATATTACTATTGCTCCGTTGCTTTTTTTTGTAGAATAATCTTTATTTATTTATCTTTCTTTTTTTCTTTTTCATACGTGTGCACTGTAAGGATTTAGACGGTCGCTGGTTATTTTGCAACATAAACTTTAAAAAGAAATTGGTTTCCGTCGCGTGTTTTAGAAAAAAGAAAGTTAATTTCTGATGATTCTTGTTAGATCAAACTTCATGATCCCAAAGTTTTGATTGCATGATCAAGTAGTGCCAAGTTAATAGTCTTTAGAAACAGATCTGACCATCTTCTATCGAATCGGTCCAAAGAAATCGAACTGCGAAGATAAGTAACTTTTGAATGTAATATATCAAAAGAATATTTTGTGGTACATAGGTACGCTTGCCTTGAAATTGTAGAATTTACAAGTACGCGTTATTTATAGTGAAACCATGACTATTAATCATATATAGATTCTACTTTATTTAAAAACTAAACAAAAAAAGACTAACGATTCAATGTTGCTAAACCACACTACATTGCTCTACATTCGTAGTAACTACAGTTGTAATTTGCAGCAACTTCGTGAAAGAAACTTTCATGTGCCCAGTTGGAAGAATCTATATCAGTATTACACGTAGGCGCCACTTGAATTACACTTGCATAGTAATTGCGTATGCACCACTCTCGTCGGTTGCCCGTCTTCACATCAACATCTGCCAAGTACGAGAGTCGTTGTGGTTTGTTTTTGTCATATTTAAAAAGAGCCAAATTAGGATGGTCACTTTGACATTCGTAGCTCGTTCTTAACACGTTGTATGTGGCATAAATATCTAGTAGAAAGAATGGAATCAATGTTTTATATTCAACCATAAGTTTATATCTCCGTTTCTTTATTATACCGAACAAGCTTCGATAGGAATATCAATAATGAATGAAGCAATATCTTTTCCCTAAGTATGAAAGTATTCTTTTCTTTAAACTTAATCTATGATAGAGAAGCTTTCGATACTAAAGGATTCCTTCTCGAGAGGTTGGTAACACTTAGTTTCTGTGTCGATAAATGGCTTCGAGCTGTGTGATTCTCATGAATTAGTACTTTTCCAAAAATCTTTAAAAGAAGAAACTTAGAAACCTGTGGTTATGTATTTACAAGTAAAATGAAAGAGCGAGGTGTGTTGTAAAGTTTCATGTAAGATCTTACTGAAAGTATTTAAAAGTTCATTCATATAATAAAAATTAAATCAGAAATGAGTTCATCGAAAATAGACTTTATTATTTAAAAGGATAACATGGTGGTTTTCAATGAATTCCCTCTTTGAATGTCTCTATCATATAAATTATAAAGCAGTTCAATTTTCGCTACTTCCGAATATAATTTCATTTTACAGACAAGTTAATACTAAATCGTCGAAATTGCAAGATATTGGTTTTTCTTTCATACTAATTAAAGTCGAGGCAAACGATTAAAAATAAGATACTAGTCAATATCAAGAATGTATTGAGAAGACCCAAAAAGATTAGATGTTGTTGAAAAACTGAGAAAAAGAAAGATCACATCTCAAAATTTGTGAATGAAGACAAGAAATTGACAACAAGAGGTATCGCACACATAACTGACGTACGATGACAAAGCAAAACAGCTGTAAAACCGGTTGGTACATGAAAAACCTAGTGTAATAACCGCTATATTAGCACTGCTAATTTCTCTTAATAAAAAGGCGTTTGAATAATGGAATCAGACCGTTCATCGCCATAGGTTTCTCTCGTGTGCCAGATCTTCATGATGATGCTTGCCAACTAAATACGGACAGTATTCCAGTCTTTTTGCCCAAAGGTCGGAAAAAGTGATTTTTCTGGACCAAGAAAAAGAAAGTGATGCATATTTTTCTGAATGATGATACAATGAATTCAATGAAATGAAATATTTAGTTTGATCACTGCTTAGGCTCTGATGTTGAGTTTGAAAAATATAAGTTTTCGTAGGGTAAACGTAAAAGCAGAATAGAGAAATTTTGAAAATGTCGAAAAGAATTATGTTTTTTTATAAAACACGACATGCAAGCTTTTTTTCAACCTGAAAAAGAATGGTTACAAAAGCTTAAAACGACTTTGTCTTAATCAACAAATCAAGCTTTATCACACCATATATAAAAAAATATGAGAAATATTTTACTTGAATTTCGCGTTGCTAGCACCTAACAAATGATCAACTAAAAACGATTCAGACATTAAAAATTCCTCTTTTGCTCTTTTTCTTACAATCAAATTTACCTGTTTAATTATCGATAACTGTTTGATTTGTTTACAATAAGAAGACTTGCTATAGATACTGAGAAAGACATATTAAAATATGCACAAATTACTTTGATAACCTGAAGGATCACCTACACCCACTATTGCAGTATCTAGCTTGGTGTGAAGACATTGACCACTCTCAAGATGCCAAATCGCACCAGGATTGCCGACAAGAACAAAAAGTGACCTGTTGCTTCGACATTCAGCTTGCCTATCTTCTTTCGTTGTCAAGCCACCAAGGTAGACAAACCCTAAACATATTACCATGCTTCTCTATTCATACACCGTACAAAAAAGAGACGATGCAATTACTTGAAGAAGTACCCCAAAATACCAGCTCTATCAAGTTGCCTCGATAACGTTGTGGTCCCCATGCTGCCGCACATATACTGGCATTCAAGTGAGCATTGGTTGACCATCGAAATGTATGTGTCTCCTTAATCGTGTCGTGCAACGGTATAAGATGAGTTACACCAACGAACACAATCAGCAACTGGAGCAGACAGCTGTAGAAATTCATCAGATTTCTAGACAACATTAAGGAAACTACGATTAAATATTAAATTCAACAATTGCACTATTACCGAAACGTATTCAACGATTATAACCAACAAAACAAAGAGAATAGAAAAATACTATTTTCATCGCTCCCTCATATAACTCATGTTAAATGTTATTCGCTTCTTTTTTCTATGCAGTTCGAAAGGTCACATGAATTCATTTTTTCTCTTTCTCAAAAGTTCAATAGGTCATACCAATCAAACGAATGAACCTCTAATGAAAAGATAAATTTAATCTGTTGTTCTCAAGTTTCGTTTTTCATCAATCATTCTTATCGATCGATGATGTAAGAGCTTAAATGCCTGCTAAGAAGACACTACACTCCATTGATAACTTACTCTTACTAATCATAACAGATTCGAGTAATAATATGCTGTAAAGATAATGTATCCTTCCATTTATATGTGTAAGCTATATGATGTCTTACAAAAAAAAAAGACTTGTTCAGTCTGTGATATTGATATGATGACTGAGCAGCTCGTTATTTTAAGCTTTGTCGAATTGATTCGAAGAGAAACACAAAATTTCTTCAAAAACTTGCCAAGAAATTAAATAATACACCTGGTGTATTATCTACAGATTTGATTATGTGATTTTTTTCTATGAACCGTTTTATGTTTACTATAATTTTAAAAGTCTAAATAATAATAGACGATAAAAAAGCTTTTATACAAACATTGAAGCGATATAAATTCGAATACTATGAATTTTTCTGACCAGTTACTTTCAAAATTCGTTTGTGTAAAGATAATTTGATAATTTTTCCATATACATATTTTTTTCAGTTTTGCTATTGCAACAGAACGACGTAATTAAACTGTGATTTTAACACTATTTGACAAGAATTTCTTTTACTTGGCGAAACCGGCACAATTGTGTAAATTGCATGTGAAAACCAATTATAATAGTTTTTATTTCGAGTGAGCTATCAAATGTTAAGAATGATGGCGTATCAAAAATATTTTATGAATTAAGATTGTTAATAGGGTGTGGGTGTAAGCGAAAAGAATATTTACACCTACACCTACGTCCCATACCATTATTCATGAAAATTTTTCCCAAAGACTTTTGGGACACCCTGTACTACTCACAAGCTTAGAATCATTTTCCTACAAATAACTCTGTCAAATGATCAATATTTACAAAAACGATATCGATTCGGATGTGCGCATGAATGAAAGGAGTGCCCACACTTACATCCCTCTCTTAGAAAAAAAATATAATAGAAAAAACGCTTTATAAACATAGCAAACTAATTGACCTAGACAAGAGTCGCCAAAATCAAGCCACATCAAACACTGTAAACAAAAAATTTTAATGTTTTCTCTCTCGGTATTTTTCTTTTACTGTGTTAACAAAAAACACAACTCAATATTGACGAAGAATGATAAAGCATCATACACCATCGATTTTACTATTCAAACTACAAATTTAACTTTCGATCTCGTTAGTGCTTACAATCATTCATTAACTTCTACTATTATAATTATACCACACATATGGTGTAATACACATTTGCTTTTAAAACTGCCTCTCAGCAATCACCTGCACGTCTAAATCAATCCTCTTTTATGTTCCTATGTTCCAAAGAAAACAATACAGTCGAAATATGTATTTTATTGAAATAAATAAATATAGTCAATCTATTATTTTTATACATATATAAAATAACAATCTAAACACATCTCTTTGATCAAATAAAGTTGAAAATACGATTAAACCATATAAATAATAATAATTTTTATTGAGGAATTACAAAACGGTATTTCAGTTTCAATTAAATTATAAACTCAGCTGGCACATATGTGTGCTGAGCAAATGAGCATTTGATTGGTATCCGGCTTCGATCATGGACATAAACGAAGTGACACGAAACAGTTGTAAGTTTATATTAGAAAACAATGGTAAATAAGGAAACTCAAAAATATTGCATACTTCTGCGGATAATAAAATGTGTGTTGATTACAGGTATAAAGAATACTTTTGAAATTGAACAGATTACCAGAAAGAAGCTGGACAAGTTGCTTATTATATTTATTCAACATATCGATGTCATAACAACAAATATACATTTTCTGTTACTTGAAATCAACCTGATCAACGCACGAATCTTAGATCACTACTATCAAGTTTTTAGTTTTGAAATATATGTGAAAAAGGATCAATTTAACGATTTTTCTACACAATAATATCTACACTTGAATATCCATCCATGAGCCACACAAGTGTATATGCATCGAAATGCATCACAACATGTTACATTCGTACAATTGTCATTGAATTTTCCACACATCACGTCTGAAAATAGAAATAAAATTATGATAAAACCATTTTGTTAGAAAATTTGATCATGTTAAGTATACGTTATCGCATTTTCGTAGAATTGTTCTAGCCGTAATAATGCTAACGTACCTATCACTATTTACAAGCTTTTTCCTTTTCTCAGCTATCGATATTGCAATTCAATCTTAAAATGAAGAAAACATTCAGATGCATACGAGTAACAGAGCTCGATTTTTAAAATTTGGACTTCTTTTCAATTATTTCATGTTATGGAAAACATAAAAAAAAATAAATAGACTACTTCCGTGTCTCTTGGCTCAAAACCACTTTCTTCGTAGATGTAAGATGGTTATTACATAGCTGTGTCAGTATTGAATTAACGAATTTTGATTGGTTAGGTGAGCACACACTGTATCATAGACGACATGAATAAAATCCTCTCATATGGCTACTTTGTCAATGAAGCAGAAGAAGAGCTGATAAAATTTTAAAAAAATGAATGTAAGATCTTTCTAAATTACATACCTTCTGGCAATGGGGTGCTAACAGTCGAAAAGAATAGAATGACGAAGATGAATAAAGTCAAACATCCAAAGCTGCTTTCAATAATCATATTTTGATCGTTAGTGGGAACTAATAGCATATGGTGACCGACCACTCCACTGATAAGAACTTAGAAAAATACAGGGCAGGGGGTTGATTTATGCTACAGATTATTACGATTCGTTTGCTTTATCTTTCTGTAAAACCACAAGTGATATAATCAGAAATTGACAGAGAGAATATGTAAATGATCAGAATTGTTGGCTATTGGTTGCCCATTTAATTTATCTCTAGAAGGAAAGTGTTACAGAGAATTCTTCTTCATAATTACCATCTCTTCCATAATTCACAAAGAAAATCCTGCTTTTTATTGGAAAGCTTCTTCCTATCTCTCTCGGTTATTGACATTGCAGTTTAAATTAACCAAGAAGTAGTGTAGCAAAAACTTTGTATTTTAAAGCCTGTCGGATTATTGCTTGTAGAGTGTGCAAGAAAACAAGATCCGCATATGCACGCACAACAATTCCTACACACATCAACACATTATGGTCCCACTTGACACTTCCATGTCATTGTTCACGTAGGATATTCCGCATTGACAACAATTAATTATTATGAGCTCGTGCCATGCAACATGAAAAGTTCTATCTCTTAAACTCTGTTGCAACAGAAACAACTAAGTAAACACCTTTCAGTTTGTATAATTACCATGAAGACAAAATCAACAATACACTTTTTTTATTCTTTTCTTTTCTCTTAGCAAACCAACTGTATTTTAACATTGTATGGCTGCAGTAACTACGCATTTACATGAAATCAGCAGCTTTTCAAATGAGAGGGGTTGCACAACCACTTTGCCATCGCCGAAATATTCGTCGTTTTTAAGTGTCACTTTAACGCTGAAAACAAAAGTGACAGAATAAACAATTTCAAAATGAAGCACACCCATTTCATAATTTTTTCTTCAGATTTGAGTTGAAACACTGTAGTCTTGTCTTTCGATAGAATTTGTAGCTAAGACTAAAAACATAAATTGACGATCATCATTCTAATTAAGCTGTCGAAAGTAAACAGGTGAGGATCTTCCTTTCTACCTAGACCATGACTGTCATTCTAACTGCACCTTCTCACAAGTCAGAAATGACGACAAATATAGATTCAAAAGTGGTACCTATACAGTCAAATGTATTTATGAATTGAGATTTAACAATAGTTTTCAAGAGGGCTTTCGAAACTTAGTATAAAATATTCCGAATAACGCCTTGCATCATGGATATATCAGTATGTTGATATTCCCAAACTCAAACATGTGTTGCAGAATCTTTTATTTTGCAGTATATGCAAATCAATCGTCTCAAAGCAGACGATGTTATCGCATAGAAAAAAAGTCTCATAGAAATGCTTCTTGACAAGAATTATCTGATCATCTTTGGAACAGAGACCGACTCACTCTTTAAATGTTCGATTGAAACCCTTAACTGTCTTGAACCTTGCATATTCTAAGTACACATGGTCAACAGTAATTAACAAGGAATAATAGTGACAGTATGACAGACAAAATGTTTCCTTGTTCATCTAATATGGAAAATCTCAGGAGATAAGGACTTTCAACAAAACTTCTAAACGAAATAATTGATAAAAGTGATGGTATCGCTACAAAAAAGAACATGTTGTTTTCTCTAATGAATACTATCATTTCTTTTATCGAGGAAATCGAAGATAAAGCTCGAAATACTTTTAGAAGACTGTACTGAAGGATTTGATTATGAATATTCAAGAGAGAGAGAGAGAGAAAAACTGATGAAAGTTCTTCTTCTTACAGAACATGACTACATTTGTGGCAAAATGCTCATCGTGCAAAAACAAGCTTGAACTACAAGTGTGCGCAGTATGCGAGGAAGCTAAATGTGCGACATGTGCTCAAGAACATTTAGCGCAATATCAAGCAGATTTTGACAAGAAATGGAAGCCATTGGAAATCAAAATAAATCAAATCCGTAATCAGACAAGTTAGAGTATTACATTGTTGCTTATCTATGCACATAATCGATATATTTTAGAAGAGCAACGAGATGTATTATTGAACTGTCTAAACCTAGCAAACGAGCAGCTACTCCGTCTCGAAGATGCCTATAATAGTTTAGTGGCAAAATTAGACAAACAATACGAAGAATTGAAGCAACCATTGTTCAGCTTGAAAATTGAAGCACAAGAGTGAGTTTTATTTTTATAATGTCGATCATTACAATGGTCCATTTTCTCAATACCTAGTCAATTGAATCAACTTGAAAAACGATGGAATACAATTGAAGTTAATCCATTGTTTCAGCAAATGACATCGACAAATGACACGTACGTTATTAGAATCAATGTCTTGTTTCAAGATCAAGTGCAGAATATTATGTAATTTGCCAGGTCTCATTATTTGCTCACTATGGATAGCTCAAGCATTGACGCATTGATTGCCACAATTGAATGTTATCCTGACGAAACAACCGAATGTAATTTAGCCACGGTAAGAAGATTGTAAATGAAGTGGAATATCATTGATCATTTCCAAATTTACACATTGTAGTTTATTTTTTCACCAAGATCATATGTGAACATGGGTGAACTTGTGCATAGTGAACCAGTGGATCCCATTAATACGTACAACGTTCGCAAGCTTTACTACATTCAACTCACAAGTACACCTCGCATCTCTTTCGAGGTATCTACTCATCCTCGCTTTATTTCTATTCATCAAACATCTATATTCATCTGCAGTTTACACGGGAATGTTGAAGTATATGAATACAAATCATCGGCAACTCCGTATCTAACAATGCAGTTCAAACTTAAACATGGTAAGAACTACGTAAATCTGCTTTGCTTTGCTGTTACTTCAAATCATATTGTTACACATGAACGCGGAAGTCAACAACTCATGGTGCACAGTCATTCAGGCATATTGAAGAACACGATTAAATTTGTACGACAGGTGACACAAATTTTGTCGTCTTCATTTAATGAAGAGATTTGGATCTGTGGACGACATGAATCTATCTGCAATTTATTTCATATTGGCTCCGATTGTAATCTTAGACGAATGCAGCAAGTCAAATACGACGATGTGAAACCACTTCGTTTATACAGCACACAGAATCGTTTTTATGTACACGATAGTCGGACATCCAATGATAGTAAGCAACCGACTCAGGACAATTTATTAGTTTATGAAACTAATAATATTGATAAGGAGGAACCTATATCTGTGTCACTCGATTTTATCAAGTACGAACCAACATTCAATACATCTAGGCTTTTCCATCCGATTGCCGATGATGAAGGTTTTGTGGTTATCAAGAATGTAATTGACGTGTCGAAACGCACCACTCATGAAGAACTTGTTGTGATTGATACCAAAGATTCGAAAAATCCTGTTGTTGTAAATCGTATCGAACTAGAATCCATTTTTGCTGTAGCGTTTACGGTCGATCATGAACTTATCGTTGGTATCAACTGTTGGGATATGAAAGGAAAAATACACATTTTTTGAAAATATATGCTTGATATAAACTGAACAGAAACATGGCTTTGACCGAAGTCATTCATGTTAGAGCATTTTGATAAATTGTTGATATACTGGATGGATCAAAAATATCTATCTAGTGTATGATTTTTTTTTTCAAAAGACTAATGTATCATCAATATAAAACAAGTTTAATGAATCCAGAGACAGTACAATTCGGACTACATGAGTATCGTACTCTCATTTGATAAATATAGTAGAGAAGACACAAGAAAAAAATGCTCGAAATGACAGATGAATTCCCTCTTCTCGGGTTGTGCAACTAGTATTGGTGCTCTTGCAATTATTCAACGTGATCCACTAGGAATACAAAAAAACTCTGCAGACTTTTGACTGTGAGCGTGGGAATGAAATCTGTGAGAGTACGGGTTTGAATCTTGTTTTGAATTAGATTGTGGTAAACTCATTGAATTCCTATCTTCAAGTTTAGATACATACATGTGTTTAACTAGTATGATATGCAAGTTTTGGTTTGACGACTTTTATTATATAACGAATAATCATCGTCCTTTTAATTCCGTAGTGTATTTATGTCTAATGATTAAAAAAATAAAAAGTAAATAAAATAACAGCTTGATCATAATGTCGATATGTCTGTAAAGAGAAAACTCAATCGAGTTTTTATTATCTGATATTGAAGAGTCAATGAATTGATGGTTTTATTGAACTATATGCTTTTGTTCGTAATCAGTTTCTCACGATATGCTTCATTATAATCTATTTCCATCCTTTTCTAATTACAGATATTCCGATATTGTTCAGATAACCGAAAGCAGTTGATTATTGATGTGACTTTAGACATTATGAATCTATAAAAGTTTTATCTTTATTGTCAATCAATATTTCTCACACCCACACAAGTGAAACACAAGACATTCCGGACACGTATCCAACCGTTAATT
>CAJNSZ010001330.1:0-29647 GCA_905329745.1 Rotaria sp. Silwood2 | reverse complement strand
AGACCAACACCCACACCCTCAGTCACCCACCCCCCTCACTCCTAGACTCACGTTTCAGTTTGAAATAAAGTATTATTTTTATTTGATAAATTCAGACTGAAATTAAATAGCCCATTGTATGATCGTTTAAAGCATTATAAATATGTTGCTCAATTCTAAAGGCAAACCAAAGAGTTTAGAAGAATTTATTTATTTTTCAGACGAGTCTCAATTGACGAATCGTTTTGATAATGAACAAAAACCATTTTTATTCATTGATGGTATTGAAAAATTACCGTATAAAATTGCTAATATCAATCTAGCTGAATTGGGTAGAAAAGCATTATCTATGGCTGAAGCTGAAATGCCAGGAGTAATGCGATTAAGAAAAATCTATAGTCCTAAACAACCATTGAAAGGTGTTCGTCTTGCTGGATGTTTACATTTAACAGCACAAACTGGAGTAATGATTGAAACATTTCTTCAGTTGGGTGCACGAGTAAATTATTTTCTTTTCAAATTCTTAAAAAATAATTATTCTCCAATAGGTTCAATGGAGTTCTTGTAATCCATTATCAACACAAGATCATGTTGCAGCTGCATTAGTTAAAACTGGTATACCCATTTATGGTTGGAAAGGTGAAACTGAAGAAGAGAAATTATGGTGTATAGATCAGGTGAATAACAAACTGTTTTTTGTCAATTTTCTTACGACATTCATTAGTGTATACTTTAATATAAAAAAAAAGTTGAAAATTGAAAAAAGGAAATTAGAAAATCTTTTAAGAAAAAAGTCTACTGATCGATGTGACTTCTGTCAAATATGCGATCTTTGGTCTAAAATCAATGTCTAATGTAAATAAAATAGTTGTTTAGCTATTCGATATAAGTGACGATCATTGTTTTGCTTCTTCATTATGCTTTTGATACATAGTTATCTATATAGTAAAATTTCTTTTTGCTTCTAGACAATTTATTTTCCTGATGGCCAACCATTAAATGCCATTTTGGATGATGGTTGTAATTTAGCACGAATTATACATGAAAAATATCCACATTTGACAAGTATGATACATGGTAGTAGTGAAGAAACAACAGCTGGTATAACAAAATTATGTAAATTATTGAAAAATAAAAAATTAAAAGTTCCAGTCATTAATGTTAATGATAGTGTAACAAAATCAAAATTTGATAATAATTATGGATGTGGTGAAGGTCTTATTGATGGTATCAAACGGGCTACGGATGTCATGATTGGAGGAAAAATAGCAGTAGTTATTGGATATGGTAACGTAGGAAAAGGATGTGCAAAAGCATTAAGTGGTTATGGTGCACGAGTTATTGTTACTGAAATCGATCCAATTTGTGCGTTACAAGCCGTAATGGATGGTAAATAATATCTATCTATTGATTGTAAACGAATGATGGATATATTGTTCTAGGTTATCAAGTAACAACAATGGCCGAAGTATGTAAAATTGGTCAAATATTTGTATCAGCTACTGGTTCGACAGGATTAATTCGTGGTGAACATATGATGGAAATGCGTGATATGGCTATTTTAT
The DNA here is from genome assembly GCA_905329745.1 of Rotaria sp. Silwood2. Lineage (NCBI taxonomy): Eukaryota > Metazoa > Rotifera > Eurotatoria > Philodinida > Philodinidae > Rotaria > Rotaria sp. Silwood2. The sequence continues at coordinate 28,103 of CAJNSZ010001330.1, read as the reverse complement.
GTAATATTGGTTCAGGTCAAACTGAAATTGATGTTGTATGGTTAAAAGCTAATGCAGTCAAAATTGAACATATTAAACCACAAGTATAGATTATCTAATTAGTAACAAATGATTTTTATTAGTTTATTTGTTTTCTATTGTTATAGGTTGATATTTATCATTTACCAAGTGGTCGTGCTATTATTTTACCTGCTGATGGTCGTGTTGTTACTTGATAACCTAGAATCATGCNGCATAAGTCACTTCTTTGCTGACGATTTAGCTGGAATTATGGCTGGTCAATTAGGGATAAATTATTCGTCTCAATGTCTTGATTTAGAGAAAAGAGTTAAAGTTTTTCTTGATCAACTTGAATATTATTCCTGTTTAACTGATCAACCTATTAATTTGAATAAAACTGAAGCTATGTTTAGTGCACGAGCAATTGGTCATCCTAATTTCGTCATTCAGTTTCGTCATGGAACAAAAGAAATAATTAAATGGGTCCCAGAATATAAGTATCTTGGCTATTTAATTTCATCAAAGTTAGGTTGGGGTAAATTTTTAAAATGTATGATGACTAAAATTAGGCAAAGAATTTCCTTGATTAAAGCTTTTAAGATCTTTGGTTGTTCTTCTCCATATCTTCGTAAGACTCTTTTTCTATCTTTTGTATTACCTATTTTTACCTGGATCTATCCGATTTATCCTCTTCTTTCTGAAAAACAACAACAAGATTTGTCTCATTTTTATTATACTTCGCTTAGGCGTGTATTGTATTGTCTAAATTGGAATGAAAGTTTTTTCGCATTTGCTCTTGATGAAAAGTCCCTTGAAGACAGATGCTTTTCTTATTGGGAGAAATATCTCGTAGCTCTAGCAGACTCAATAGATGGTGAGTTACTGTTTGAAAAAGCTAATTTGAATGTATTCAGACAGATTTGGATTGAAAAATAGTTTTCAATTAAGTGTCTGAGAACATCAAAAAGATTTATTCCCCACCATTCAATAATAGAAAAAGTTGTTCGTTGGATGGCTTCTATCCCCTCTCATTCTTCGATACCTGTTTATGAGATTGACGAAATTCAACTTCTTGAGGATTTTCCAGAATCTTTTCTTTCTATGTGTTAATTTTTCTTTTTCTTTTTCTTGTAGACCTTACTATCTTGTTATACAACCTGTTGTTATGATTCTCTTTTTTTTTCTGTTGTTGTTGTTTTTTTTGTTTGTTTTTGTTTTTATTATATCTCTATTTTACTCCTTTGTCTACTCATATGTACTGCTAGGATCTTAGGATCACAGTTTTTTCAGCATAATAAAAAAAATAAATAAATAAAAGGAAGATAATCAAACAAGAATAGTAATAAATATGCATAATATTTCATATCATTATATCTATACTTGTTGACCATACAGTTCACTTGTTGATACATAATGTTAGGAAAAGCTTGCAGAATATCGTCTTTAGATAAATGATGGACTGATTGATTCAATCGAAGAAAAATACAAAAATAAAAATAAAATGTACGAAGTTGCGATATATGAACAATGAATTCATTATAAATGTTGTTGGATTATCAATAGTAAGATGTATACTTAGTAATTCAATACTTGACAAATGACGTAAAAGAGATAAAATTTGACCATAATATGTATCATTGAAACAATTATGTTATAAATGAAAATATTTTAAACCAGGTAGATTATTCTAGAAAATACAAATAATTATTTGTAAATGTATTATTATCGATTAAAATGAAAAAAAAAGAATCCCACGGAATAATTGATTCAACATGGCTCTGTTAGTATTTCATTTATTTTAAGATATGTCTTCAGTTGTATAATATTTAAATCTTTAATAAAGATAACTAATATATCTTGTATTCTTAGACATGCAGAAGAAAAACTTTTTAGGTTCCTTATAGTTAAATAGGTGTGAAAAATATTAATTATATACAAAAAAAGGTTATATGATCTCATAAACGTGACAATTTTCATCAGATAAATCAAAATTTCTGTCGAACAAGTCATCAATTCACAAAAAATCAAACTTCTCTGTTTTTAATAATATTTCTCGTTTGTTACTTATTATTATGCTTCGTAGCAATCTGCCCAATCCATATAGGAAAATAGAGGATTTTAAAAGAAGCATTTATATAGGTTGGTTTTTTTTAGAGGATTGCCTTACAGCGCGATGTTTGCATGGTCATAAGTTGTCAACAAAAATCGAATCGATTGCTGTAAAAATTCTAAGTAATTCAATTCGATAAAATATATCTCTTTCATTTATTAACAAAAGTTGAGTAATATCTTTAGAAAAACAATATAAACATAATTATAACAAAAAACACTTGAATTTGTTTAAACTATAATTATCTTTCAATGTTATTGATACTTAATGAATTTAAAAGCTGTATACACAATTATATGAATAACTGATAAAAAATCTCTTTGAGTTAAGGCTGATAGTTAAATCAACAGTAGTCTACTATTTCTTTTTTTGCAAAAGGAGTTTAGGTGTGAATAAAGGAAAGAAAAACACCGATATCCACACCCTAACCCTACTGATAATGAAATATAGAAGAAAATCTGATTTATGATTGAAAGAATAGATTTATTTTTTTAATATTAAATAAATATAAATAAAATGGTGTTGTTGATAACAAGGAGAAAATCAATGATTTTATCAATTTTAACATGTTTAATTTTTCTAACAAGTTCAATTCACTGTCATAAAAATATGTAAATATATTAAAATAGAATAAAGATAAAGTAGCAATACCTATTTCAAGTCTCATGTCATGCATTGAAAGATTGATAAATGTTATAATAAGTGTCACGCCAATGAGAGTCCCATTATACATATATATTAGATAATTATATTGAGCTTCTAAATACCAATACAACATATAAAGTAGATAAGGTAATAAAGAAAGTACACAAATCATATTTTGTTGAAAAAAAATCAAAACAAATATGATAATAGCAATGAGATGATGAATAAATGAATTAAATCTAAATACAATTAGGCGAGTATAGAATATCTCAGCAATATATAGAATCCCATGCGTTAGTAAAACAAAATTAAATTGTAAAATAGTCGGATGTTTTGAATTTAATGTAGTTGGAAAATATTTTTTTGTTTTTATACAATAAAACATACAAATCAATGTTTGAATAAGCCACAACCGACTACATGTAAAATAAATTTGAGGAAGAAAGCCATCGGCATGTTTCGACATTTGAACCCATTTAGAAAAGAGTTGAACATTCGAGTAAATCTGATTAAAATCCATATTATGATAAACAAAAGTTAGTCAATAAAAAAACTCTAGAAAACAAACGAAAAAAATAGAATCTATCAGTTATATTCTGAAATCTTCAATGCATGTATGTGATAAAATTTTCAAAAAACAAAACCAATTTAAGATATTCGACTCAAATTCAAACATAAATTTTTCAAATCTGATTTCAGTGATAGGAATGAGCAAGTTTATGCGTGTGGATGTGATTTTTCCTCTATCTAACACCTATGTCATATAGATGCACAAGAAACAAGTGAACCTTAATGCTTCTCCTAATTTTATTATTTTTCTATGCGTTGTTCGCATTTCTGCTCAGAGTAGAGAATTATGTCTTTGAGAATGTCTCAAAAAAATCTGCCCTTAAATCTGATACATGAAAAGAACTCATTATGTACAAGTGTTTCTTATCTTACGTGCAGTGATTTCGACTTGAATTGATTGATTTCTATTACAAATATAAAAAATATTTAACAAACAACTTAAACTAATACCCAGTTCTTCTAAATTTACTTATTGGAAACTGTAATTGTATTCTTAGATTCTATTAATTATCTGGCCTTCAAAGTATAAATTAAGATTAAAAGAAAAAGAATTGTGGAATAAGAGCGATAATGCTTCAAAAAACATGTAACAAGCAGATGCATAGTCATACATAATCTGAAAGGAATTTAAATACAATATACGATGAGAAAAAATCTCCACTTTTATTCTATTCGAACTTACTGATTTGAGATCGCCAATAACGATAATCCATTGAATTGGAAACTACGTCTGTATTTATGGAGAAAATGCTTCCCATCAAGAATAGTTGTTAAATATAAACAGCGATGGAGAGAAATGATTAGAAAAGAGTATTTGTTTACTATCGATATGATACTATGCGAAAGAAAGAAGAAGGATTAGCATAGATTAGGTGAGAAACTACTCGCGTCTCGTCAGAGAAGTAAGAGATGAGTCATAAGAATGGAAGAGTTTCAATATTGTTTAATAAACTATAACTCATAATATTTTCTTCTAAAACTTCTTTTCCTTCTTATACTCATTTCGTGCTATTATATCACATCATTATGAGGAAAATCTCACCACTAATGTCTGTATTATTTATTGTGATGAAAAAATAAGAAAATCATACAGCTTTTCACATTTGAATAATGTGTCCTAACATTCATCAATTTATGTACTGTTGCGTTCGATTACTTCAATTTTGATAATTTTTTTTCAAGCAACACACAACTTGAGGAAACAAAGCATTGTACATATAACTATAACCAGAGGAATTGTAATCTCTACACTGAAAACTACGTATGATGAGTGATAACAAAGAAAAACACAGCGAACGTATTACAAAGGTATCGTTCTCGCATTGTTTTTGGATGAGATCTTCTTCAAAAAGAAGGAATTAGTTTGATGCACTTATATCACTTTCGTGATCTAGTCTTCTTGACTCTTGCTCATCCAGTGTATATTTAGTTCTGCTCTATCTGAATTGCTATAGTATAAATATTTATTCGATATCTGTAGCCTTTCTTTCATAGAAATTTACGAGTAGCCCATTTAAATCACTCATCATAGTCATCAATGTAACTATGCGTGGAAATAGGCACACAAGAAAAAGTGGGACATAATACCTCTTTTGCTTTTATTATTTCCTCATGTAATACTCGTCCTTCTGTTTATCGAGTTGTAATTTGTGCTTCTGATGATGATTCAAAAAAAAAATCTTTCCTTTTTAAACCTGGTCACGTTGTGCAATCGACTCTTGTCTTACGTGCAATGATTTCGGCTTGAAATCATTAATTTCCTTTACAAACATAACACTATTAAAAAAAAAAAAACTTTTGAAAATTAACGACAAAGTTAGATAATGTCTAATAAATTGTTATTTACCTACTCTTCAAAGTATTAATTAATACTCAAAAAAGCATCTTCGAATAAGCGATAATCTTCTGAAAAATATCTAATGGACAGACACTCATAGATTGCATGAAATGAATTTAAATGCGATATAAAAGAAAAAAAATATTATTACTTCTATTCTATTTAGATTCACTGATTTGAGATCGTCAATGATGATGATGCTTCAATTAATTAAGTCATTGGAATTTGTATTTGTATTTATGCAAAAAATATTTCACACTAAGCAATAAGCAACAAAATAGAAATCTATAGAAGAGTGTTTCTTTATTATCAATATGACGTAATGTGAAAGAAAGAAAAAGAAAAATTAGCATGGGCAGGATGGGAAAATAATCGGGTTCTGTCAGAGAATCAAAGAATGAGTCATGATAATGGGATATCCCACTATTTTCTAATAAGTTACAATACATAATACCTATTTTTCTGTTATTCTCTATGTCATCATAGCACATCATGGGGGGCAAAATCTTTTCATTTATGACTAAATTATTTATGACATGAGCATATAAGATAGCAAGAGAACTTTTCCGATATAAATAGTGGATCACAACAACCATCAGTTACTAAACTGTTGTATTCAACTACTATATATTCAACCATCTTCTTCAAGCAAAATATTCTCAACTTCATACAAAAAAGGTAAAGTCAAAAGTGAATTACTATTTTTCTTCCAATATCGTAATTTTTATCACTGAAAAATAGCGAAAAAGTAAGATAATCGATACTAATACACGACGTGACCATATTTTTAGTTACGATTGCGTGTATTAGATCATGGTCAGAGTCATCCTCATTCTTTTTAGTTTATCATAAGTTTCGATCCTTCTTCTTGAACAACATTTGTTCTGATGAAAGTTAAATAAACGCGTGTTTTGTATCAATGTGATATTGTACAATGAAATACGTAGTTAACAAAAAGCTTATCTTTTAACTATATTTCTAATAGACTATGTTTTTGTTATTAATACTCAATGCAATAAAAAAATGGTTCGATATCGTACTATTTTTTTTCTCAGTGCGTGACAGCTGAAATACAATTTAATGAATGATCAATGAGTTTGCTTGATTTTTGTTGACAAAAGTTTATTATACTAAATGATAGAAACGTGTTGATAAAAATGTTGAAATGTATTTGTCAACAATATATTATCAAGTAGATCCGGAATTTTTCCGTTCAAAAGGGCAAATTTTGTAATGTGTTGACAGAAAGCAGAACGAGTATAGCATGAACCAAAAATTCAAGTAGGATAATGATCATGCGATGTGCTAGAATTCAGAAGATAATTTTTTATTTCCACACGACAAATCAAAATTTTACTTCATCGCCCCAGCATAGCTATTAATTCAAATAATATGCTCTGCGGACAATACAACGCAAAAGGAAAATATATCGTTGAAATAGATATGAAAATAGAATAAGAAAATCCATATGACGTAACAACAACAAAAAAAAAGTATACCGAAGAACACGCAAAAAATCTAGATAATCATAGATGATTGTAATGCTCTGTAACACTTTTTGATCAGATGATAATTATGAAATACTCATTCTCACATATGTTCTTTTTCAGAGCGAAGGAATTAAGTTTCAGATTGTCATTTTCGAATCGTTAGCAATACCGAACGGTAGTTTTCTTGACTTAAAGTGACTGATCATTTCCGAAATTTGAAATAATCTTATAAGTTTTGTGATGAGTAGTGTCTTAGATTTTTGGATCATCATTGATCAATGATTAAAAGAACGCTAATTTGATGTTTCCTTCAAATGGTTTGAACCATTTACTAGTATATTACAGTACAAAAAGTAGAAAATTGTCTCAGTCATTTGACATTGAACTGTTGATATGATTAGATACATTGTCTTACTTTTAACTGTGCATTTCAACATATACAATGGAGAACTTTGAAAATGGAAATTCTTAGCCTTAGTATAGAATATTGAATAGGCATTGATGATCATTTTTGACCAACAGACCCATTTTTTATCATTGACCATTCTTTATTTTTAGAAATTTTACAAAACAAACAAGAAAAACTCCAGTTGAGGTGATATAAAATGATTAAAATTATTTCATTTTTGACTTTATTTGGACTTCTGATTATCAATAATGCGTCTGGTACATGGCTACAAAACGGTGTTCAGGTTTACGGAGTTCATACAACTTATCATGGTGCTTACGAGGCGGGTGCATGCGAACTTCCCAAAGCCAGTTATGCTATTGGCTATCCGATCGCACTCGGAAATATTGAGTCTTTGAAACATTTGAAGTGGCGACCAGAACTATGTGGTCAAGTACTCCAAATTGACTGTGGGAATGGACCATTAGACGTCGTCGTTATAAACTCAAACCTGGGCAATGGTCTGGATCTATATGCTTCGACTTGGAATAAACTTACTAATTACATGTCTCCTGGAGTCAAATATTGTAATGTAAAGTTGCGCTTCGGCAACGCGTTCAACTTCAATGGACCTCGTTGCTATCACAGACATGACACCTCAAATGATAATGCATACTATCGTAATGTAGCACTCCTGAACACCAATGGACGTTTAGTCACTAGAGCTACTGTAAACAATCATGATGGCGTGCATCATGGAGACAATCCGTTCTTTGCATTTAGCTTTGGTGCCAAAATCAGTCTCGACGAGCAAGTTGTTTTCACTTTCGAAGATGGAGGTACTCATACGGTTCATTTGCGTGATTGTGAATACCAGAATGAAAAACAATTTTGGAGTTAAATCAACACTATAAGATTTATTTTTAACCTAGAATCCTTTTCATTTCTATCATAATAAACAAGACCATCGTTTATTTCTATAATAAATACCATATTCAATTTTTGTTGATGCACAAGTTTGTACTTAATTTATATATTTTCACAAATATGCATCATATGAAGTTTAAAAAGACACTCAACTCACTGAATCCATCTTTCATGATGCGAACATTGACGACTAAGAAGTTTTCTTTGACATTCGGAACTCCTATTGAAATATATAGAAATTATCAATGGTATTAAATAAAACTAAATCTAGTCTTATTCTTATAGGAGGATATGAGTGATATCTACATTCACATGCTCATCCTAATCAAGCATGAATGCAAGACTCTGTTTATAAATGAAAGTGAGCAGTTTCTTTCAAGGATAAGTCTCTGAGGTGCATGTAGTTACATATATATCATCTTTTAGGTGAGTGAATATATGATCTCTTTATTGAGGAAAACAGCAAATATATATAAATAGCAGGGTGACAACAGATAGACTAGAAAAGAAGTCGAGAAACTTTCTCCGTCTGTTTAGATCATGAATATTAGAGTGTGTATGGGTGTGGGTTCTCCTTTATTCACACCCAAACCCTGAATCTACAAATATTTCATGCATCAATGGCAATAACATTTGGTCCAGATAAATGTCATACTGTCTTACAAAAAAATATCTAATTCATGCATAAAATGTGCTTTTGAACAAAAATCATTTATTAAACGAATATTTGATGTATTTTCAATACCAAAAGATGAAGATAAAGATTCTCATATATGAATTAAATGCATGTAAAACAAAAAGTTTTGTTTAAAAAAATAATAAAATTTTATTTTGAATATTTAGTGGAAAATAACGTAATGGTGTATGGGGAAGTGGTCAAATTGACTGGTACCCCAACATTGATTTATTAATGTGACTACATCTACCCATAAGAAAAATCTGATTTTTTTTATCATTTAGACTATATATATAGTGCTATTGAACCATCACTATTTGAAATCTATATATCACCAGAAATGAGAATTATTTAGGGTGTGGGTGTGGGCATGGGTATAATTGAAGATAATAGATCGACACCCACACCCTATAAGCATAACTTCAAGTATAATATATTAGAAGAAAATGACAATGAGATGAAGTATAAATCTTTATTTAACTAATCCTGCACGTTTCGATGGTTTGGATGTGGATGTATGGAAGAAAAGACATCCATACGCACGCCTACACTCTGGACGTACATTAAATTCAATCTGGATGTGTGGGCAAAGCAAAGATCAACAACGACATCAAGATGTCTACGCATGACAAGAAAATATTGAAGCATCAATTAACTATTAGAATTGAACCAGATCTGAATAGCTATCTTGTTAGTTTCATTATCAAAGTAGGAGTTGAGTAATTATGTATAAAGCATTATTTATGGTATTGGTAATTACATATAAAGAAAACTTTCCTGAACGCTTTATAGAAGATATTAAAATAAAGGAATCATTACTTTGAATATGTTTTAAATTATATTTATTTCCGTCAGATATTTTGTAGTTGAAGTCTTTTTTTATGTTAACTTGTCATCTATATTACAAGATCTTAAATTTTGTCAATTTATGATTGAGTCTATTCTTGTTGTCGTATTCAATTTCTTCTCTGTCTTGATATCTAGTAGAGAAAAAGGAAACAATGGAAGATATAATGAGTGAACAGTTATAATGAAAAGTTTAATAATTTGTCTTTTGTATAAAGAATAACAATTTTCTAATGTAAATAAATAAAAATAAGAGTAATTCAAACGATTTCTTATGTAAAACATTATTTTCAACTTTTTAAATAATATTCTGATACACAACATTTCCTCTGTTTCATTTCAATAAGCTATCTATAAGTTGACAAATGATATATACGTATGTGAGAAGAAACAAGGTTTTCGTAAGTTTTAAAAAAGTTGTCAAAATATTCAAAAGCTAGACATCATATAAGCAAATTGTATCCTAACTCGATGAATTATCTCTATTTGTAAGGCTATTTACTTGTTAATTAGGAGAAGTCCTTAATTGGAATTTCACAACTTTTTAAAAATCTCTAATTAGAATTTTGTATAGTAGAAATGAAAAAAATATAGTTCTCTTTACCAGAAGATCGTATATATGTCATAGTCAACATTGGGTATAGTAGTTGAGATGGTGGTGAGTGTTCTTGTAATCGAATCAGATGAAAACTATTGTCTGCATCGACAGTATCAATACTTTTGAACGATACAGCATCCAGAATAAGACACAGAGAATCTGTTTATGAAGAAGAAGCATATCATTAATTATTTCAACTTCAAAAATTACCTTTTCTATTCAGTAGATTTTCTAAATCTGTCGTATTCGGAAAAATCTCTGATAGCATGATTTCAAATGATTCACTATATGAAAAAAGATCGTATCCAAGTTTTCGAATGCGTTCAATTAATGGAAAAAAATAAGTTAAAACATATTTTTTGTCTTCAATATTGAATTTACCAACTAAAATATATAAGGCTTTCATACAGTAAGTAATCGATTGTTTCACATCGCCAAGTGCAAGACAAGTATTTCCGAGACTGTGATATAGATGACAAAATTGCATGTCAGATTCTGATGTACAAGTATAAAGTAAATGTAAACCTTTAGTGCAAAATTCTAAAGCTTTGTCATATTCACACTTTATATAATGACACCATCCAATAAAATCATAACATGAAGCAATTGTAATCTTATCTCTGGATAATCGTTTTTCTTCTGTTTCTAATGCAATATTTGCATGATAAATAGCTTGATCATAGTTATTTATCGTTCGATAGGCGATCGCCAGCATAGTTTGTATTAATACTGCTTGATCAGAAATTAATGGATTGCATTCGCCGACAATGATATCGCTCACCTTTTTGCTAAGAGTATCATAAGCCATATTGTAATAGTTTATTGCTTCTTGCCATTCCTTATTTTGTTGATAGCATAATGCAACGAGCAATTGCGTATCTAAGATTTCATCAAAGTAGTTCGCACATATTTTCATTCGAAATTCAAGCATGCGTTTTGCATATATTATTGAATTCTCAAATTGGTTCTCTGAATAGTATATATAAATTATACGCTCACACGTGTTAAACCACAATTCAGATTCATATAGTTCAATTTCTTCATAACGATCTAAAAATTTTGAATAATACTTGATTGCATTAACAATATCATTTACTTTAAATAATGTCTCGGCTATAATAAGATAAATCTCATCAATAAATCGCCTCTCAATAATATCTATGAGATGACTGACAATAATAAACTGTTCTATAGCTTTATGATATTGGTTTGTTTCGAGATAAATGATACCGAGATGAGCTCGAACTTTACCGACAAGAATTGGATCATCAATCGTTTGGCTTTGATGTAGCGCTCGTATACATCGTTGAATTGCTAACTCATGCAGTTTTAATGCGGTATAACAAGCTGCAATTCGCACATGTATCATAGTAAGATTCTCATTTTGATCACCATTACAGCGCAGAATCGGAAGCATTTTGCAGTAATAACGTTTAGCTTGATGATAACGTTCTTTCGATTCATAAATGATCCCCATATGATAGTAGTACAGAAGGAGAAAATTATTAGATTTCTCAAATGCTAAAATCCCCGATTGTTTCATATGCAGTAATGAATCATCTAATGATTGCAGTGTAATTTCTTCTCTATTGCATTTTAATAGTATCAAACTAATATAAAAGTGTATTCTATAAAGAATATCTTTATCCTGTTTATATGTTGTGAGACATCGTTGTAGATATTCGTAGACTGGTCGATAAGGATCGAAACGTAAAGATTCTTCATTTGTAACTAGATAAGTCCAACTATTACTACATGTTCGTGGAAGACTATAAGGCTGCGGATATGGAAATTCAAGCTGAATAGAAAGACAATCAAATGCTCGATCATGTTCATTCAAGCATGCATACATCATAGAAAGCCAGAATTTTACAGAATGAAGACGAGATAAGTATGGATCAAATAATTTACAAAGACGACGAGCTTCTTGCAAGCAATCGGCAGCAAGTGAAAACTCACTAGATCGAGCGTAAATTTCGCTGAGTTCACAATTCACATCAAATTTTTCCCGATTATCACTTGTAGAATTAAGAGAATCTCTTAACAATCGACATGCTCTCTCCTTATAACCAAAAAATACTAAGCCAGTTGCAATCATAACATCATTCTCTCCTTGTAATCTCTTTAGATCAATATAAGAGTCTAACACTTTGTCCATCTCATTCACACTTACTAAATATACTGTCCATATATTACATTCATCAGAGGAAATGTCAATCACTCGAAAACTAGTGCCAAAATCAATCAGAATTTCTTCTTCGTGGGAAAATTTACTATGACTTGACATATCAGCATAGATGATGTTATCCAATTTAGGATCAATTTCAATATTGAGCACAACATTGGCAGCAAACATTCGAGCAACTGCAAGAGATTTCGTTGTTGAGAGAAAGCCTTTAGCAATGATTGATTTACCCCGATAGTTCTGAATTCGAGCAATTTCGGCATCTGGTAAATTTAAGCCACGATAAACATGAAATGAATCCAATATAACATTTTCCTTTTCTCGTTGTTTTTTTCCATTCCTGTTGAATTTGTATTGAAAGATCAAGAGTAAAATAAACCATGTCACAATTATAAACATTACTAGATTGTTTCCGCAAGCATTTATTTAAAGATGAAAACAAGAAACAATCTCTTGAATACCAATTAAGTGCATCTTTGGATTCATATGTTCTTTCAAACTCATCAATGTGTTTCAATTGAGTCGAATTTGAAGCATAACGTCGACGACAATATTTCAATAGTTTTTCTTTTTCACTTGATGTCACAAAACGGTCAGTTGAAAGACGAGAATGTATATCGAAAAGAGCAGCTTCAGGATTTTCAATAAGTTCTTCCATACTTTTTTCGCTTAATTTTTCATCAAATTCAAGAGCTATAGCCTGATGATTTAACATTCTTGCTTGTGCTAACATCTTTTTTTCTAAGATACTGTAGTCAGTAAATATTCCATAAATTTTGTTATATTTTTCAAGTGGAATACTCGAATTATTGGCTAAAATAAATATTGAAACTATGTGCCGTTCGCTATGTACAATACTCAATACCAATTCATGATTCATGTCACCTGATAAAATTAATAAAATCTTTTCGGTATCATGAATGACATCGTTGATTGTTTTCTGTAAAGCTTCGATGTTTGTACATTCAAATAGACGATAATAAATAGTTTCAATAGTATGTTTCATTTGATCAGAAAGATTTTCATCATACCATACTATGTTAACATATTCATCTGTTGACATGTTTTTTTTAAATAATTGCGTAATTTGTCAACAATATCTTTTACAAGAATGTGGGTTGTGACATTATTATTTTTATCGTAATGAAAGTTTGATGTGATCTATAAGTGGCCATTATTTTAGTTACGTCTTGAGATCTAAAGAAAGAACGAAATTACCTTCTTTATATTAAAAAAAATATCTGTATTTGTAGGGTCTACGTGTCGAAGCAAATATCTTATTCAAATGCGTCCACACATTCACCTTTTTTGGGGTTGGAAAATACATTAGACAGGTTTTTAGAAAAATTTCACAAGCCATTTTTGTGAATCGATTAATAATTTTCTTAAAATGTATACAGTATACTGAAAGCTTAGCATAGAAGTTATTCCAAGTAAATCATAATTCGAGTTTACTCGATCAAAATCATAAGATTATGCTCTATCAAATATATATTTTAGAAGAAAGATTTATTTGTGAGTTTTGAAAAAAGTTGTTTTTCGGGCTGTCGATGTGAATGTACACCAGAGTAGGCGATTAGATTCGCTATTAACTTGTAATTGTAAATGTCGGGTAGGGGGTGTACTTCACATGCTTGGATGTTTAGCGACTTAATAAAAAATTAAGAATGCTGACCTCACTGAGTATTGAAAAATTTGGGTGATCTATAGCAAACGAGTAATTAACAGATTTTTTTATGACTCATGGCAAAGAATTATGAGTTTCTTTTAAAACAACACTATGTAACAATTTTACTAAATATCGATTCTACGAAATTAATATGTCTGTTTCTTATTAAATATTAATCCAGCTAATTCAAAAGAGTTATGAGAAGAATTAGATAAGAACAGAAAGACTACCAATAAATATTTTCAACGATTCGTTTGCGCAAATTTATGATTTCTTATACTATTACCTGCGTCATTTACTTCAGCGAACGCTCCTCTGAAGCATTTGTGTTTTTTTTTCTTTTTTTCTCCTTATATGTCAACAAAAAAAACCTGTAGTCGTTATGGACTTGTTTACAAAAGAAGAACAAAAATTTTAGCAATTAAGAACACTCTCTACAACAACACGTGATGTTTCGTTTGCTTGATAGACTGTCAAAAGAGAAAATACATCAGAAGAAGTAGACATCCCCCATTAAGAGAAGCTTTCTATGATCGTATTTACTAGTATGACTTGAATATATACCTGACATGCGGATAACGGTAGGAAGTAGGGGTGGGTGATGAAATGATTCATGATATATTAATAGTAGTAGTTGACGATGTCAAACAGCTGGGTGTGAGTATGGAGTATAAATGTGATTTTTTTCTTATCACATCCCACACCTAAATCCAAACCTAAATCCAAACCTAACTGTATACCTGGAAAATAAATCGTTTTTTGTTGACGGTCTCTAAATCAGACAATTTCTGCATGATTTGATATATCTACTTATATACAAAACTCAGATTAACATCGCATTATTAACTTTTTACTCTCGATTTCATTTATTTTGGTTCTACACATCGGTAAGAAACAACAAATGAATGGATGTCTAATACTTCAAGTCAATTATAAAATACATATTATTTATTATTCCTTCAAATTTATTTATGCTTAAATATACGATAACCCAGACATACCAAAAATTCATATATTTTTTACATTAAAAGGTATTTCTAATAAAAAATTTATTAATATTCAATGTTAAGATGTTTTTCTGGGTCATATTAAATTCATTTTTAGCATTGAGTTGCGCTACTAAAATTAAAAATCATATGTCATATAAGGATATGGTCTTAATAATAAAACGAATTAGTTTGTTTTGTAAAATTTGCAGCTGATATTGGATGTTGAGTATTGATAACTATAGGATTAGATGTGAAGATTGAAAATTAGTTGTTACTAAGCTTTAGAACAATGTTAAGTTGTTTTGGATTGATTCGTCATTTGTTATTGTGTACTCATAAAGTGAGTACATGCTAGAATCAGTCTGTGTGTTCAACTATTTACACGATAGCTTTTGAAAGCAGAGTCCAATCGCGATAAAAAATTTTACACAGTTCAGTCTTAACAATATTTCAATCGAGTTCGAAGATAAGAAAGAATGGCCGAACCGCTTCTGAGTTGTTGAAAAAATATTCATTATTCCATATGGTTTTCCATACAAACATCGGCCTATCCCGACTTTCGTTAAAAGAATTATATGAAACAAAAAGGAATAAGAAGGCTAACTGACCTATTGCAAAAATAAATAAGTGGGAATTAGTTCTGTTTTTTTCCACGCTCTAATTGATCCAGAATTATGGGAAAGAACGCCTTTCGTATAGTAAATCAAAGCGAAGAGTTCAGATCTGAGCTGCATTCACCCCCAAATCCTATTAGTTGAATAGTAGTCAATGCAAATTTGAGGGCTTTTAAAAAGGGTTTGCCAGACAAATTTTTATATCCACACATTCTAGAATAACTAATTTGTTTCATTCATTTTTTGAAATACACATAACTCTCGGATTTAAATTTGAGGCTTCCACATTTATTTATGATCCGAATGAAGTCATATAAATATTATTCAATGAGAAACAAAATTATCTTTTTGTAATGTTTTTTTTTAAGATAGACGCTGAACTGAATATTCAATATCCTGTATTAATTTTAGTTATTGAATCAGTAAACTATCTCTATGATGAACTGTAATAGTATCTGATTCGTTCAATACGCATAATTAAGCAATCTTTATTTATCTAAGAGTTTTATTTTTATCTTTATTTGCAAAGTAAAGTTGTTTTTTCTTCACCATGAACATTCCTATAGACTGGTGGTCATTACTATACAGTTTTAACTTTGAGTGAATTGTATTAAAATTTAATTTGATTTATTTGTACTTCATTATGTCTTTCACTAAAAAGATGTGAAGAGTATAATATTTTTTCAGAACGAGGATGATTTAGTGATTATGTACTTAGAAAAAAAGATTTCTAAATACTTAGTAGAACATTTATTTTTTAAACTATACTGGAAGAGCCTCACAGAATAACAAGAATAACTGAATTTCAGATAGAATCAGTTGTCATAACCGCTTATTTAAGATTTATGATGAATTCGACAAGTTCTATTCTTGATCCAACACAATCTTACAAATACACACATGATTTCTACATGTTTGTATAATTGAAATCAATTTCTTTGTATGTCAAAAAAGTTAGCAAAATGTTTGTGTTAACATAAGAGATGATAATTCTCGACTGTGAGAATTATTATTATATTTATATCATTATAAGGAAAGAAAAAGATGTAATTCTATTGGTAAATGAACTAGATAATACATAAATCAAAATATGAAGAGTAACACTCAAAAATGTTTATTCAAAAGTCAATATATGCTTAACACGTCATCAACCTTTATAAAAAAAATGTGAAATCGTAAAGTGTATATCTAATAAGGTAAATTTACATGAATGAATTCATTGAGTAATGCCTACTCACTTCAAAAATTCAAGTTTAAAATTATGTGCATTACTATCATTAACATCGATCAAACGTAAGCTCTTTTTCCTCAATATAACGTTGTAATCTATTGACTTATATGACTTAGAAATTATCAATCTGAAGGATCTTATAATATATTTAAGATACCAACAAAGCGAATTTCTAGCGATTTTTTTTTGATTTTGTTTAACACTATTTGATAGAGCGATGGCTGTTGATCATGTATATGTACTTTTTAATCTTAGCAAATAATTTCTTTCAATCGAAAAATATGAATAACCTGAAGGATGTTGAGTTTGTCAAAAAATGCTTTATATTTCGCTGCGTGCTTTCTCTGAGCTTTCAAAACTATTTTTTTCAGATTCAGCATAAAAAGCCAAGTCTAGAAGGTGTGGGTGGGTGAGAGACTGTGGATCTTAGTTTATCTATAGACATTACTATACGCAGACCCAGGCCCACATCCACCTTCATTTATACCCGCACCCTTTTAAAATTGATCGTCTTTCAAAAACATCCCAAAGAATTTAAGAAAATGACCTGACATCTAGATGAAATTTTGGTTTGAATAAAGGAACTTGAAATCCATAATTCAAGATCAATCGAAATTTTACTCTATTATGATAAAAAGTACGAAAACTTTATAAAAAAAAAAAGAACAGCAAAATACATGATTTCATTCGTTTATTGTTTAAATGTAAAAAAAAGGGAATCGTTTGCATTGTATCTTGAACTATAGATCAGAAGTTTCTCTATTTAAATCAAAGATCAAAATCAAAATGTTATCTAGATGTCTAATCATTTTCATACATTCTTTTGAAAGATAATTAATTTTTAAAAGAATTTCGTCTCATACATTATAAGAGAAAAAGACGTCTCGACTTCTTCCTTTTCAACTGATGAAAACCGCAGATCGCTAGCCACTGCCGTTCTCAAAATATTCATTCTACATCCATTCCTCTTTAATTCTGGCATCGATAATAGTTTTATGCATCTGATTGTTAGTCAGACATTAGATGGTTCGATTTCTTCCCTATGGTATGATGTCAAGATAAACGATATCAAAAGAACAGCGATGCACGCCTGTCTAGATTTCGAGTTTCGCTTCTTTTTGTATTTATTATCATAATCTTGTCTGTTAATTCCTATATTCGTAAGTATTTCACAAAAATTTTATAAAACATATAGCATGTCAGGAAATAAAATCAGCATTCTCTTAATTACTGAGTAATTCCTTTCCTAACCTATTCAATAATTTCGAAACTGTAAAGTTACGAGCTTCAATTAAAGAGATCATTCTATAGAAATTTTTTTTTCCATACTACACCAATACTTTTTCGAATATTTTGTCTTTTCTATCCATTAAATCAATAAAGATAAGGTGTTCAGCAACACGACAAACATAAAACGATTCAATCTATAATTAACACAAAAAAATAAACAACTTTTAAACAGTCCTCAATGCCTGTAGTATACAACAAAACTATCGAGTATTATTAAAAATAAAGAAATACTTATTGGAGGAAAAACAAAAGTTTCCGTAGGGTTTTTATTGGAAAAGTTTGAGAACTAAGAAAGGAATCGTAAGTAACCAAGATTTAGAAAATTGCTGTTTTACATAAAGCTAAGTAAAATTAAGATACTTAGAGCCTTCAGGCACAGCTCGAAATCGAAGTTTTGGTCCAAAAAAGAGCGAGGAGAGTTTAAGCCAGATTTACGATATATATTTCAGTTCCTACTGAAATGCCGTTTTTCATAGTTTGGAAATATTGAAAGCATAAATTTTAAACCTATAGGAATTCGCAACTCGAAACTTCGAAGAAGATTGCTGGGTTGTTGCTTAGTGATAACTTTTACGTTCGGTAGTTCAATTTCTATCTGATGTGTTTAACATATGAGGTGAGAATATTAGGTAAAGGTGAAGATGAGGATACAATCATTAGCAAGAAAGTTTTTGGTTACAATTTTTTCCAATGCCAAGATATTTTTTCCATATTCTATGCCCGAAAATGTGTTACTGTTATTATATCTCGTAACCTCCTGATTTCCCAAAAAAAAGTTTGATGTGTTTTTTTTAAAGTCTTAGTTAAAATGAAAAAGACGATAGACTCTACAAGAGATTGAAATAGATTCAAATTTTCATTTCTGCAAATATATCAGTAAGAAAGTTGTCATTTCTATGAGTCACAAAAATTTTGTTCGTCTCGTTGTTTTTAAAGAAAATCTTATTACTACAAATACCAATTAAGCTCAAATGTGCAACTCATAAAAGCTCAGTTTATATACGAAAATGATGAGAATTTGAATATTTATATTCGAGATTTTATGAATTTGACTTATAGAAATATAAACATGGTCGTGCGTTACAGAATTCCACTTTTTCGTATTGCAATACCTTTAGCTTATCAAAAATAAGAGCGAACTTGCTGAAATTTTTTTCATAGGTAGAGATGTCTAAGACCTACTACCAATAAAATTTTCATCTATTTCTGTCTAGCCATAGCTGAGTTATTCAACAGATATTGACTGTTATGGAATTTCAAAAAATGGAAATTTTTTTTAGAGTGATCTGGAAGTTAGGCATTTTACTAAATAACAAAATGACCAACAAATAAACGCTCTATATAAATATTACTCAGTTTTCCATGAGCTTTCAAAATTTAAATTAATTTCCTAGAAAGCATAACTGCAACAAACAAAAAAAAACCGTAACTACTGTCCATTACAGAATTTCACTATTTTTTGACTTTCTAACCGGGACAGTTGAAGATCTCAAAGCTTTCAATTAAGACGATAAAAATTGATCCTTTTTCATACCCGTGAATAGTATAGAGATAGTTCTATTATATACGTGTGTTAGTTTCATCTTCAAAGTAAAATGACATTAAAATTTTGTCTGTTTTCTATGCAAAAATGAAATATAATGGGTCTCAAAAAGAATTGTTTTTGATGAAATTCGTCAAAAACTTCCTTTTCAGACATTTCTCGGAGGGAAAATACGGTGTATATAGCTAATGAACAATGTAGCTCAAAGGTTGCAACGTGTTTCAGAATCTGTCGGCAGTGGACTTTTGGATTTAGAGAGTTTTCTTTATTTTCAGTGACTATAAACCTTTCCCATGTTAGGGTGACCGATGCGCTGCCATGCCAAGAATAAGAGTGTAGATATATATATAAATCTTTCCTCAATTAACACCGTCATCCACACACAGATATTATATGTGTAACAAACAAAGAATATTTTTTTTAGTCTTTTCGAGTTTCTAAGAAGGCAGCAGTTGTCCCAAAGGAGAGTAGTATACTAATTTAGAATTACTTAAAATTATTTTTTTTTTATTGCTTACCTTTTTTTAGTAGTTGTCGCTAGCGAGAAGTGCATCAGTCAATGAATCAAAGAAACACTTTTAATGAAAATCTGACATACAGTGTAATCGTACACTATGTTTTCTAGAACACTATGTATCTGTACACTTTGTTTTTTTTGCGGCAAAGTGCACAGGATGTACAGGAAAAGTGAAATATTTTTCATTTTAATGAAGACAGGATTATCTGAGAAAACAAACGAAAATGAAATGTTCTAAAATCGTAAAAATAAACTGACTGAATGAAAAAGCTCAACTTATACTTTCATGAAACTCCACATACCCTCGGAAAGGCAAAAGTTAGACACTGTATTTTGGGTATATCGTTACTATAACTACATATTTTGAAATCATATTTGGAAAGCGCGTGAAATTCTCTACTACCCTATATATTTGTATTTTAATTTTTGCTTTTGAATGATCAACATAAATTAGATATAATGAAGACAACCTCATATGTAGATTTCCACAGAGATGATTTTGTTTCTGTAACGAAATTAAGTTTTTTCGATTTTGCATCGCCATAGAATGATTGTTTTGATGAAAAAGTAATTATTTATTCTAATAGCACTTGAAATGCTCTATCCTTTCATATATTTCTTTGTTCTCTTGCACTAATGTACTATCCAAATAATATAAGAACAATCAAATCTTTTCAATTGACTATTTCGAAAAACTTCACAACTTTTTTTATTATTGTTTTCTTGATTTTCTCTCTCCAATTTAGCATTGATCAACAAGGATGTTTCCATATTACTTGGTTTATTTTTCAACAGATATAGATAGGATAAAATGAAAATAAATAGGGTGATAGAGAATTTGAAGCTTTATCAGAAAGCATACTCATTTCTATAAAACAATTCTCTTTGTAGTTGTAGTTCGAAAAAACATGCCCTATCCATGAGTTTTCGAAATAGTCAATTGAAAAGACTTCATTGTTTTTATATTATTTGGATCAGAGATGGACGAGCCGCGGTGTAAAACAGCCGCGTCCCGTCCCACCGGCGGGGCGGTGCTAAAACTTGACGGGACGGAGCGGTGACGGTGAATGACGAAATTTCGCGGTTTCCCCGCCTTTGTATAACCTTGATTTCTTAAATATACTCAGACCTTTAGAGACATCTTTCAACAATTTAAGAATTTTTTCACACTAAACTAATCACTAAAAAGAACTTGTTAGCGCAGCTCCAGAGGAGCTAAAACGTGGAACTCACATATGTTTCTTTTATTTTTTGTCCTGATGCCTAATTTTTAAATTGTAAAATACCTTTTTTCCGAGTACGTGTGAAATCATTGATATATTATATAAAAACTAGAGCCTTTTATGCGCTATTGCTGAGATCTGTCATGGTGGGGGTCAGGGTTGCCAGATTGAAAGTTAAAATACCAGAAAAATTTTTCTAAAAATCGGGAAAATATCGGAATATTTGTTCTCAAAATCGGAAGAAAATCAGAAAGTATTTTTCCATGCTTAAATAACTACTCTATATATTTTCGATAGCTTCAATATCCTTTATCTTGCTTCTGTTCATCTTTTCGAAGCAATATCGGAAATGACATTTCATAAAGAATTAAAGAAAATACCGATTACACAATTTACTCATGATTAAGAAATCTACATAAGTCATTTGAACAGGATCACATTATTTTTATCAAAAATGCTATAACCAACTTGACGAAACAATAGAATCAGCATTGTAAGTTTATACACACACATGCATTTCACAAAACTTGTGCAAAAGAAACTAAGACTTATTCTGTATACTGTTCGTTTTTGTTCATACTTTTTATTAGGTTCGAATACTCTTCAAAATATTAGGTTGAGGTCACAGATATTCACAAAAATGTCCACAAGAATAAACAGAATTCATTTCGATTTTCAATTCTGCAACAGCTAAATTAGTACCCATACGATTATGATTAGTTTTATTATATCTGTGATTAAACAAAAAAGCTCAAAAACGAAAATATTCTTAGTTATCAGCATAGTAAACGGACAGAGAAAGTTAGTTCATCGTGATAGAAAACTAGATCTTAATTGTCTGTAAAACATCATAGTTTCATTGGAGGATATGCTTTCAAATCACTGCAGTGTGTTGTGTTGAGTTCATGACGCTTCACTGCCCGATAATTATGTTGAAATAGATCGCAATATATGTGTGATATCGCGTCATGGTTAAATTATTTTGAAATGTCCTAAGAACTTGAATTCACAAACATGGCTTCGAAAACTGGAGGAAAATTAGAAAATCTGAAGACAATCGGAAAAATGTGTTAAAATTGGAAAAATCGGAACGCCAGAAAGTCGTTCGAGAAACTTTCAAAAAATCGGAATTCTTCCTGCCGTATTGGAAGATCTGGCAACCCTCAGTGGAGTGTCTGTAATGGAATGGAAGAAGGGGAAGAGTTGCTAAACCTCGAACTTAAAACTTGCAATCACTATTTTCTTCGAAAATATACGTGAGTTCCACGAAATGACTGGTTGTATTATAATTGCCTTTCATTTTCATATATTTATTTTTTTCTATTTCGGAACGATGTATATGCATTTAAAACATGCCTCTTAATCTCATGAAATGAAATAGTCATTATGAAAATTTAATGAAAAATTTATCAAAAATTGTTTTTGAAAACATATTTTGAACGGGGCGGTGGCGGTGCGGAACGTTATCAACGGGGCGGTGACGGTGCGACTTTTTTGCTGACTCGTCCATCTCTGATTTGGATAGTACATTAGTGCAAGAGAACAAAGAAATATATGAAATGATAGAGCATTTCAAGTGCTATCAGAATATATAATTACTTTTTCATCAAAACAATCATTCTACAGTGATGCAAAATCGAAAAAACTTAATTTGATTACAAAAACAAAATCATCTCTGTGGAAATCTGCATATGAGGTTGTCTTCATTATATCTAATTTATGTTGATCATTCAAAAGCAAAAATTAAAATACAAATATACAGGGTAGTATAGAGAATTTCACGCGCTTTCCAAATATGATATCAGTTTTTTTCAAAATATGCAGTTATAGTAACGATATACCCAAAATACGGTGTCTAATTTTTGCCTTCCATGGGTATATAAATTTTATTTTTGTACATACAGCACAAGAACGGAAATACCTGAAAAATCAAATTGTAAAAGAAAAATTCAGTGTGTCGATCGTACACGCTACTTTTTTCGACAACTTGTAAAACAGCGTGTAAATATTTTTTTAATTAGGGTACTGCACCCGTTGTTTTGCTGGGTACACTCATTCATTAAAAATACTGGCGTCGATAATGTGTCATATTGACATAAGGTTATATATTTTATGTTGGACCAGCACTGTAGTGTGGCGCCCCCAACTTTGTAAAACTAATTTAATAGGAAAAATAAAAACGAAGTTTGAAACAGAAAATTTGTTTTAAACTATTTTTGTCGTACTTTTATTGTCTGACGCTTCATAAAAATAAGATAGTGCATTTCAATATTCATGTAATGATTCATTGAGATGCGTTGTGGCAAGTTAAGGGATGAGTCATTCGATGAAGTTTAACAGCTAGAAATTTCCAAAGTGCACGTCGGAAGTAGAAAGTATATATTTTGAATCGCACAGTAAATATAGGTTTTGAAGATTTTCATCGACAAGTGTAATGAATGTCGATAACAAACTATTACCAAAATCACACAAGATATTTCGTTTCGGCTCTGGTCATGTATTGACGCTGACTGGAGAGCAAATCAACAAAATACCTTATCTAACTGCATTTGTCTCTTCTGGTGATTTCTTTGAAGCTGCACGTGATGATCAGGGATATTTCATCATTCATCCAAATATTGACATCAAGCAGTTTCGTTTCATTTTGGATTGGTTTCCATTCCATTCCACACGAGATATTTTTATTCGTCTACCTAAAGACTATGATGCAGTGTCAACCATTGTTCTCATGGATTATCTTGGTCTCCTCAATGATTCAGAACCATCTTTGGATGAAGTGGATTCATCTTTTTTCGATATTAACGTCTACAATCCTCTAACTAATTCATATACCGAAATAATTCGACCATCACAAATGAACGACATGGCTGTTCGATTTGCTATTGCTCTCATTAGAGAAGCGTATGATGTGACTGATAACAAAGTGCACGATCAAATCTATTGGTATGTGATGTTCATCATAAGTGCTCATGGATTATTTGATCGGATTATTCGGCATCATGTGTACAAGGTGGCTGAGCACTATTTTAGTTTATTCAAGCCATGCTTGATCAAACGTTTGAATAGACTTCGAAGTATTCAAAAGGAATATGTACAAATGAATCGATTAAAATCGAATGATCTATTTCTCGATTCGAAGCAGGCAGAAGAGACAAACTTAACCGCACTGATTGACACTCATATTCCCAACAAGTTATATTATTCTCCTTCTTTCTTATGGCTCACGTGTGGTTTCAGTTTCTATCGTCTTTTCGATGACGAAGACAATGATCTTTTCCCCCCAGAACGAGGAATTACAGAACGGAAACTTCTGGAACCATTGTACAAAGCTTTACTGGAAATTATCTATGATCGACTGCAAAATCAAATATGCCATTGTGTGCGACATGATGTGCGTGAAGCTCCTTTTTCTTCCCAATCATTGGATAAGTCTGAGGATGGCAGTCTGCAATTTTCACTGTTTTCTGATCGG
Organism: Rotaria sp. Silwood2; assembly: GCA_905329745.1. Lineage (NCBI taxonomy): Eukaryota > Metazoa > Rotifera > Eurotatoria > Philodinida > Philodinidae > Rotaria > Rotaria sp. Silwood2. Next base: position 3,283 of record CAJNSZ010001330.1, on the reverse strand, counting down.
TTTGAGTATTTTGGTTCATTTGAGAGACGAGAGGCCAGAAAAGAACGACGCATTGCTCGCAAAATTATAACACAACAAATGATTTGGGAGTTGCTTGCAAATGAAGTGTCAAAACAAGAAATACAACATCTGATCATGGACGGCTTATCTCACGTGAAGCCAAAATTAGAAAAGGAGTATCACCAATTAATTCATGAGATACAGGAATTTCTAGCGGAGCCGAGGACAGAGAATACGATTAATCACTGGCGCCCTTGGTCTTTGCTGTCACTGTCTTCTTTTACATTCGAGAGAAAGCCGACAGCAGTATTAACATACGAGCTGTTATTAGAGAAATTCAATCAACCATCAAGCTTTGTTGCAGAAATATGTGAACATTTGGTTACAAAGTTGAATGAAACGGTAGAGAATCAAGTCACCAAATGGATTCAAAACGTATATGCGGCATATGAACTTGGTCGAAGTATTTCAGGATACATTCCCAAACCTACTGAGTCTCCACTCTACAAGACATTGCGACGAGATCATCGAAAGCCCGTACACAAACCAACACCTGCAATACAACCAAAATTTTGTCGAAATTCCTTTCATTAAATTTGTCCAAAACGGTGAATATATTTTTGATATAGAATAAACTTGTACTGATGAGTGCGACTGTGAGTTTTTAATTTTATCCCCATTCGCCTACATTCAGACCCGATTTATTTCTTCAATATTATGAGATATTTTTTTTATAAATATTCTAGAATGTCTATTTATTATTCTCATTCTTTAATGTATTCTACGACAAAGCTGGTTTTAGCTAATTATACATAACTTATCACATTGGGTTCGAAATAAAAAAAAACAGATTTGATTACTGGAAAAACAGTTGAAAACATTTCAAACTAGTGGATTTTACAATGCTTATTCGAATTACATAAAAGATTATAGTACCCAAAAAGAAAATTGAAAATGTCATGCATATCCAATTTGTTTTATAGCTTGATATGCTCGTATGGATAGGTATCTGCTGTTTGTGAATGAAAAATGACCTAGTCTTCTTTAGAAGAAACAAAAAGTATTGCATTCTATTTTTAATTACTATAATTAATTATTGAGTAGAAGAAAATGGAAATTTTTATTTTTTGAAATTGAAGATAAATGACATCAATGATATTAGATGAACTATAAACACTTAGAGGAAAATATTTTCAACAATATCATTTATCATTATGGAACATTTTTGAATGATAACTTCATAAAAAGACGTAAAGAAATATTTTGTAATTAACCAAATATTTTCCACCTCTTTCTAACATTCATATAATACACGTTTAGAATTTATTTTGATTTTATTTTTCTAGTTTTTAACTACACAAAATTAAATAGATATAGAGGAAATAAGTTACTGTTTAACATTTATCCTATTCAGCTAAAAATCTTATAAAAAAAAGCTTATCATCAATAAAAATATTTGAATGTTTAGATCACATTTATTTTGTTCATTCTTTGCCATTATATTTTATACAAATAATGTTAAAAATGACTCATAATGTATGTCCAAGATTCATATTTTTATGATCACATAGAAAAAATTTGACAATGTACATCCTAATAGATTCTTCAATAATATTCATTGTTAATAATGATATCGATTTAGCATAGATCATTTTAGATAGATTGTTTAAATAAGAGTGGATGTGTCGGTATAGGAAGAGAATAATCCTACTCCCACTGAAAAGCTTTCTTAATAAAAAGTACCTATTCAGACATATTAAAAACTTTCTTCTTAATAATCTATCGAAAAAACATAATAAACTGATATAGATAAATCATGAATATTCGAGAGTTTTTTCAATTTTTATATTGAAATAAAAGAAAAACTAGCAATATGAATGTTTACTCTCATTTCTCCTACACTGATATTTATTTATGTATCTTTTAATCTTTTAAAATTTATGTAAAAATAGTTCAATTTTGAATTTCTTTCCGTTTATATAAATTATTATTCTATAATTTCGTTTGATCACATTTTAAGTTAGGCAAATTTCCACATGCATAATGACATCAACAAAAAAGTTCTTTTCCTATTGATATGTGCATCAGAATAACTATGTTCATAGGATGTAGAATGTTGCTATATGAAGAAGATATTTAGAATTTTGACTTTGATCTTTTAGAAGTAATAAACATCCGGATAATATATATGAATTAACTGCGATATAGAAGATATAATTAGATTTTTTTTAATGCAAAAGCAATAAAAAAGACCATTGTTGTGATATACGCTTCATGTTTTTTCACAAACATAAAATTTTATTCCACGAATAAGGAAAAAGTTGTCCATAACTTTGATTTGATTATAATTTTGCTAGATTTCCTCCTATGAGTGCAATCATGAAAGATAAGAAAAATCAACAAAGAAATACAGATAAACATATATTTTTTATGTTTGTTATCATAATTAATTTTCTTTCATAGACGTCTGTAAAGTGGGTGACAATCCTAAGATAACAAGTATAACGAAAAAAGTAACGAATAAAAATAGTCCTTATATTCCTTTCGACATGATTACATCTCATAAAGAGCTTTTTTCAACGTGCTATCTCTAGATTTCTATCAAGATGACAAGTTTGAATGAATAAGAATTATTTATTACCTTACATAGATTTCATTTTGCTATGGTTCTTGACACACGCTCACATACTGTCACAAATATCTAAGAGTATAGGTATGAACTTTTAGTAATAAAGAAGAGGAAACACATTCCTCACGTTTTATTTGAGTAACTTTAATGTACAGAATTGATGCTGGCACCGTGTTTTAGAAATTCTCATACTTGTTTAATCTTCATATCGAATACAGATTGATGGAAAAAAGAATTGTCGAATCATATGGAGTTATAATACTTTGTATGGCTAATATGCACAGTCAATCATTTCTGGTATCCTTTATTGATCATATCTTGAAAAGAAGGTGTGGGTATATATGTGACTATAGTACTGGTATCCATTCACACATCTTATTCGTCATATTTATAATCAGATAATTAATTCAGAAGAATGATATCTATCTATATAAAGAAGAATGTTTGTCTGTTTGTCTGTTTGTTCGTTATGCATTTCCACACCATACGAGCAAATACAACCAAACTTTCCAGGAATCTTCCTCACATCCACGAGAAGGTCAATGTCTACTTTTTTTTAAAAACAGTTGATCCTTCGCCTGGAAAAAGCCTCCCTATGTTGCTAACCAATCAGATTGCAGTATTCAGTACTATAGAACTACTACTGACCACCAC
>CAJNSZ010001329.1:0-20856 GCA_905329745.1 Rotaria sp. Silwood2 | reverse complement strand
GGGGGGGGTGCGGGGGTGGCGGGGGTGGGGGGGGGGGGGGCGGGGCGGGGGGGTGGGGGGGGGGTGGGGGGGGGGGGGGGGGGGGTTGGGTGTATGGGTATAGCTGTGGGAGTAGATTAAGAAAACAAGTACATCCACCCACACTCACACGCACACCCACATCCACACCCACACCCACACCCCACACACCCACACCCACACCCACATCCACATCCACACCCACACCCACACCGCACCCCACACCCATACCCACATCCACACCCACACCCACACCCCATCTGCGAACACTGATTGTAAGAGGTTTTGTGTAGACAAAACCAATGCAAGTATTATTACACAGTCTGACATGAAGCAGTTCGATCATTTAACATCGTTCTCATTGTACACTGAATTTAAAATAACGATACATGATATGAAAGCAATTCTTAAATGTTTTCCTAATCTAGTACATATGAGACTATTTGATGGTAATTATGAAACTAATGATTCATCGTCCAACTCGATATACCAAACGGATTCTTCATTATTTGACGGTTATGAATGGGAACGTTTCATTGAAACACAATTATCTCGATTAAAACAGTTTGAGTTTTATTTCTCTCGATTTGCATTGTCAGATGAAGATTATATAAGTACAATGCGATCATTGATCAATCCATTTCGAACACCATTTTGGCTTGAAAATAAACATTGGATTGTTAAAAATGATTACGAATACGATCATAATTCTTTGGAACGTTATCGTGATATGAGACCAACTCCTGGAGATGTAGCTGATTACTTTTATCGAATTCACCTCTATTCAGTACCAATCTTTCATGATAGTTTTGATTATTCTAAGCGAAAAAGTCAAATCTTAAATTCTATGCTGAATATTACTAATAACAATCAACCAATCATCGTTCATTCGTCTGAAGTCACCTTAGATGGAAAAACAATGATTCAAAGTACCCAGAACAAGGTAGATATTATTTAATCTTTTCACAACCCATTAGTTCTTTTCTAAAGAATAATATATTTTGTTACGAAACCTTTTTTTGCTGTACGGAACTTGAAAAGGGTTTAGTAGGAGATGGTTCCGACCATGTGTATCCCCGGTCAGATCCTTTTAAGGTTTCGTAGATTTTAAGAATCGCTTTTTTGAGTGTTGGGACGCATTTGGAAGCTTTTAGACACTTACGAAACCTTTTCAGAGGGTTTAGGAAAGTACCTATTTTTTTAACAGTATGATAACTTTTCTTCATGCCATTTAAGGCTTTACAAAAACTTTCCTGAAATTGAATTAGTAGAAAGATTCGATTAGTTTTTCTTAAGACTTATATAACACATCATCCAGAAAATTTTGGAGACTACAAAGTTCTGAACAGTATCAAAAAACGAGCTTTGAATTCTTGAAATATTTCACCTTTTTTCAAAATCTGAACATTTCCATATTTAAATTAAATGAGATATCATGAGATTTTCGAATGTTACTTGTCAGTGAAAATATTTAATTAATCCATCATTATCATTATTTTGAAACGTTTTGAGAAAAGTGCTAAGAACTTACAACATCCTTTTTTCTAATGTCATGAATGATTGATTGTTGAAAAAATTAATTGTATTCTCATTTCAAGTATCAACGAAAATTTCTCACCTGCACTATATTTTTTTTAATAAATGAAATTCAAAAATATTAATCAGCATAGAATTTCTAATTTTTACATCGAAATAGAAAGCATTTTTAAAAATTTTTTTTTTATTTTTAGAGTAATTTAAAAATAACTCACATATTTCAAAATGTAACAAAACTTACACTGATGATTGAGAAAAAGTGGCACATCGGTTTGATTGAATACATGTCAAAAATTGTTAATCTATCAAATCTTGAAAAAATATGTTTGAATTTCCAGTATGAGTGCAGCGTCGCTACAAGTTTGGAAACAGAAATGAATATTCTATCCAAACAAGCATATAATCTTCGTACAATACAAATAATCTGCGATGTATCTGATAGAATGATGTTTATAACTCGCAAAGCTATTGTTACGAATTTACCTCAACATATTAGAGATCTTGATATTCGAGTCAATCATTTCGAAGATGCAAAAATAATATTGTACCGGAATAAACATCTATCAAAAGTGATGTTTGAAACGGACTATTATGGAATTAGATTAATCAATAAGATTGCTAGTTATCTTAAACATATGAAGAGAGACTTGGTTCACAAATTAGTTTGGGACTTCTTTGTTGGTTGTGAATGCTGTGATCGGCTCAAAGGAATATGCTTATGGCTTGATAATTGCCATCAATAAACAACTTAACATATGATATAAGTACAAGCTTCATTTATCATTGAGAGAAGTATATAACGTGAAAATATTCATGGATACACAATTCGTTTTTAATACTGGATAATCCGGTTTGAACATAATTTTTCTTTATACAAAAGCAAAATCTGAACATGGAAATCTTTTCTTTTATGCATGTTCACATTTTCAAATGCTTTTCTATTCTTTGTTTATCTATATGTCATAACTTATTGCTAGTATACAACTTTTAATCTAAATAGATATACAAGCAATGCGAGACAAGTCTTTGGTTTTGATAGAAATTCATATGTCTGATCGATTTTTTTTTGTAAATGATTTTAAATAAATTACAGTATTCAACAATTTATTCTATCGATAAATCGTATGATTAGATTTCATAGAAGCTTATCTTGAGGACGTGTGTAAAAGGAAGAACTAGGCTAACATTCACACTCACCCATCCATTTAGTCCCATAAATACAGGTAGCCTTTTTGCGAAGAAGTATGCAAATGAAGTGGACGCTTATTTCGAGTGTTTTTTTTAATCATTATTCAATAAATTATGCAAAACGAAAACGGTAGTTCGTCTTTGCCAAAACTAACAAAAGAATTATTTTGTTTACGCCAGTGATGATAATTAGAATGCTCACAAATAAATTCGATAGAAGTTGGACTAGTTCTATACAAACCTTGTCCAAAAGTCTAAGAATTGACGCGATTTTCGAAAAATAATTTAGTGAAATTCGATGTTGAGAGTTGTGAACATTCATTTCACAGTCAGAACTGATATGTAAACCGGTAGCTCTAACATGATAAGAGTAGGGTGGGTGTGGATGCGTATCTTTCTGACAAAACGAACAAAACCCACACCCACCCTCTTTCATTAACAATCAAAGCCATACCTAACACTCACTTTCATCCATACGCTCAGTCTGACTATCATGCCGCTCTTAAGATAAAAAGAATAAGTGTATTGAACGAAAAAACTGCAACGCATGTAAGTTTTGGTAGTGTCATTTTTGAAAGTGAAATGTATCAGTAGTTGTTAAGTAACTCAGGAAAACAAGGAACTAGCGACTGTTGCTTCCACTACAGGAAACTGGACACTGAACTCTATCATTCTATGAAAAATTGATAATGTAAGAGATAATCTTAGCAATTTCTGTTACAATTCTCGAAAAATTGCCTTCCCAGTCAGCATTCAATCAGTTATTCGATACATATTTTGACGAATCGATGTCAGCTTCAGAATGAACAGAGTGTGTGTGAATGCTGAAGAAATGCAAGCGAACACTCACACTCAAATTAGGTACATCGTGTGAAATAAACTGTATCTCGCTTAAATCATTCAGCATCTCACTATCGAATTTAATCAAAGACTCGTCTAAAAACAACGATTTGTTTCCGAAAAAAAAAACGCTGAATACTTAAATGCTTTGAGTAAATATGCTCCTTTTAAATAATCGCTCCTCCTATCTACCTTAGTTTCTCAAAAAAAGTTGCCCTACGTTCACAATATTTTTATGGAAATCTATAAAGAGTCAGATTCCAACTTCAACTCAGTACAATTTGTTCCATTTTATGAAAATTTTTTATTCGTTTATTATTGAGCTTGAGCATATTTTCTATGAATACTGAGTCATATTTCAGTGTCTTTCAATAAGGTTTCCAAATCCATCGTACGAGGCGTCAAGTCAATGCATGCATGACTTAGTAGTATTCAGTCTTGACTTCAAATTCACACCAATCCAACTTCTATCGAGTACGCATTTCGTGATATTGTTTCCTATCGAAATATTGAGCTCCATCGAGATCTTGTCTTACAAGCTCTGCTCAATAATACAAACTATTCAAAAAGTTTAATTTTTCCTTATTATTATATTATTGATGAAGCTCCTCTGTAGATAAGATATCAGTTGTGAAAAATAATTTATGCGTGCATTATGTACATTTATATCAAGTCAAAAAGTAATCATTTTCTCATGTTCTTCGTCGCACTGATAGATTTATCAATAGTTCACTTAACCGAAGATGCTCAAAGATTAAGTATTTTAAGTCAAAACGACGTCTTTTCGTTCAAATCTCCCCCCCCCCCAAATGGCCTTGAAATGTTGGGTTCTGCTGACGACATTTAATCTCTCATATCAATATCCACGCCAGTTGATTTTTGATATTCCACAATAGAAAAAAATAATCCGATGTTTATTGATGTTGAATTATTGAACAATAACTTGTAGAAAAATGTTTCTTTCATTTTTATCATATTACCATTAATGGGAAAATTAAAAAAAATGAAAGTCGATAATATTAAAAGATACTACACAGCATTTGCTCATCTAAATAGACAATCAACCGTTCAATAACACTGGTTTTTCACAATGAAATACATATTATTGTATGAATAAATGCAGGAATTTTTTTTATATCTAGTGTGGGTTGTTTTTTTGGAAAGTGCATGACATACCCGATGGAAATTTGAACTTATAAAGTCATTGTTTTTTTTTTCATCTATCACAGTATAATACAGTAGCAGCTAAAAGAAATTTTGTTAATATTATCATCATGGTCTCTTTCGATTGCATCAAGGAATTCTCAGCTTCAGACAATTTATGTAATCTAATGCAAAAATGAGGTGTGTGCAACGATTTTAACATTTGTATTAGTGGTAGAGCAGCAGCTCATCAATGTAATTGCATGACATCTACAGAATATTGAAACTCATTGGTTTTTCGAACAAAATCGTCGGATAGAACCGTTATTGCAATTTTGTATTCTCGCTATTCTTGCGCGTTCTGTTTCTGCTACATTAATTAAAGATGGTCCACGTGATTTTTGTGAAGAAGCTGTTGTTCAGAGAAGCGCCGAACAGAACGCAAAAAATTATTTTGCTTTCTATTTGCATGTTCCTCTAGTTTAAGTAAGTCATGTTGTATGCATATATCTTTTATATATATATTATTTCAAGAAATACCATATGAAACGAAGTGTCACCGTCGCATGAGTTAATATTTGAATGCATAACTTTAGACACATCAATTTCAGCACATTACTGATAACATTATATTTCTATTACATTTTTTTTGTCAGTCATGCTGTTTAACGAGTGCCCATGTAAAACAAAAATCGCAAAATGTCGGATAAAATTTGATTTTTTGTAAATCGATTTTAATCGATTTTTTTTAACGAAATCCAAATAATCAATCAAAAATTTAAAAGATTTCAATCGATTTTCTATTAATGAAACTGCCTATGTAAAAAAAACACTGTCAAAAAAATCAAATTATTTATGATTATTTCCAAAATAATCACAAAAATTTGATTAAAACCGCAATTTCTGATTGAATTTATTAAAATAATCCAAATAATAGATTGAAAATCCAATTTATTTTAATTGATTAAAAATGTAATCTAGTATAATTTTCTTTTCAAACAATCGAAATACTTGATTATTAATGTGAACTATTTACTACATCAGGCTAACAATCTGTTAGCATCTTTTATTAAGAAATTATTGTAAACTATATTGAGTATATTAATGAGTTCAAATCTATTCCTCATTCATAATGAATATAATCATTAAAAATATCCTACTCATTTTATATATCCTTTTCAAATTTGCATTGGAAGCAGTGAAAACTAAGTAGAAGAATAAAAGTATTTAGATCAGTTCGAAAACGATCTAGTTTTAGTCGGAATTTTTAGCTTGTTATAATGATTGAAACATACTTGAATACCTTCTCATTTTGTTTGAAACTGATAATCTAATATGATTGTCAAAACCTGTTAAGATGCATTTTATGTCAACTATAGTGACACAGAATCCTTTAAGAACAATTGAAGAAATGGAGCGAAAATCCAAGGAAAAATTTCTGCTTAAAAAATTGATTAAAATGAGACGATTTTAATCGAGTTTTTAAGGCTGAACACAGATTTTAATTGGTTTTAATTTCACTTTAATCGATTAATAAACCTAAATGGATTCAAATCGATTTTGATAATTATTTTTAACTGATGAAAACGGATTAATCGGTTAAAATAGATTTAAAAAGATTAAAATCGTCTCATCTTAATCGATTTTTAATCGAATTTCTATCAAAAAAAATTTTCATGGGAAAAGATATTATTGGTGTGATATTATGATCTAGTTTTCGTCGGTTTCCCTCCTAGGTCTCTATCATAGTAGAAAATGTGGAAAAGTCGCCAGTTTGAATAGAGTCTTAAAATTTAATCCATTTTAATCGTTACTAATGAAATTGTGCAATTTCTGTCACACACAATTAACATAAGAGTTTCAACTTTAACTAAATTATGTGAATTTTGTTTAATAGTAACTTAATAGTATGTTAATATGATGAATTCAACTAACTATCCAAGATTAGAGGTTTATGTTCGAATCTCGAGAAAAACGAATCTTTCCAGTAATTAAAATAAATTACAAAAGTAAGGAATCATTATGACTAATCAAAAGGTAAACATTGCTTATAATAGATTAGAAGATAATTAATCATTATAATAGGCACAGATATTAGGTGTTATAATCAAGTAAAAAATCCGAACTGATTAAGGAAAGTCTGAATTAAACATTGTGATAAAATAATTAGATACACTACAATAGACTAAAATAGGTGCAAAGGTAAGAGTATAGTAAGTTCAATGAGAAAGTAACGCAGTAAATTACGATTGATCAATAAGTAGTAATGGATCATAATCGATAATTCAACGGTCATTATTTTATATTATGCCCCTATTACCACTCTCTTTTAATCATTATTTAAAAAAAAAATAAACTATTATAATCAGATTTTCTCCGAGTTTTTAACATGCGTGTAATCGATTAAAAGCGATTACCTAAATTTAATCAATTAAAATCTATTACAGTTACATGAATGGCAATATCTTTTCATAGAGAAAATCGATTAAACTTCCATGAATATTAATTTCTTTTTATAGAAAAAAATTAATTATAATCGGTTATTTTTTCTCTAATCTATTTTAATCCTTTCAGGACAGGATTTTTTTTCTGTATATTTCATCATAAATCAATCAACATCTCTATTTTCTAAAAGAACTTGATAAAAACGCGTGTTTAGAAGTTTTTCAAAGTGTGATATAGCTCAAAACAAGGTACAATACATAAACCAACATTACATTCGACACACTCATAAATTGTTTTAGTCTCTTTCTTTGGAACTGTTGTTGTATTATAGCAGACATGGCACTTTCTTCTCCTTCTTCTTTCAGATGTCTGTTCTATATAGAGAGCAACGTTGCTGACAATAATTCTAGATTATAGAGTTTTTTCTCTGAAAGTCAGTTTTGTTATATTTATTATTCATTACTGCATATCTGAATAAAATAACCAAATTATAGCAAAAACCTCTCTGATAAATGCTTTCACAAAAACTAAACCCAGATAGGAATCTGTGTGTTTTGAAATGCTAGAGAATCACCATGATCCCTTAAGGGGCCAACAATTCCCAAAAGGTTAATCGATTTTAAAATGTAATTGCACAATTTCGAAGAACGTAATTTAAATAGGACTTCCAAACTTACTTTGAGTGTCGAACATTGGTGCATCGGTAATTTCATAGTTTCTAAGCACGAGAAATAAGAAAACATCGTCGAAAAATATGGTTTTTGTGTTCGAATCTCGAGAAAGTCATGAATTATCGCAATTTCATAGGTAAATCGATTAAAATCAATAAAAAAGTTCTAGCAGATTATAATTGAATAATGGACAGCAGTAGATTAAAATGGATGATTCAGTTGTAGTAATGCACATAGATTAAAAGCTTAGAATCATATGAGTATAGTTAACAGATGTAGGTGGATTTAAAAATATAAAAATGAGACAATTTTCATCGATTTTAAATCACAAAAATCAATTAAAATTTGATTTTTTATGATTTTTTTTTACATGGGTGTCAACGGTTTAATACTATATTTTAGCGTCTGGAGACTACAGTCTACATGTAGCGACTAAATAGCGTTACTTGTTTCGATGTATCGTTAAATCCTTAAAATTCAAAAAATAGAGTAAGATCATCAGTTGCATAAAAAACATAGTATGGGGGCTGCAGTTTATGAAACATATTGCAATCAGTCTACATCTATCGATCAAAATGTATTGATGGTGATCAAGACAAGTCTAAAATTTTGGTGACAATAAGAAAATACTATGTTTACTAAAAAAGCTGCATTTCTTTCGCTAGAAAACTCAAGCGTTTATGCAGACTATATTGAAACATATAACTAGAAAATCAAATCTCCCATCAGCATGATCAAATATACATATCAGCATGCTATTTTGGATTTTTGAAATTTGAAGCTTGTACATTCTACGACTAATTTTATTTTGAAACATCAATTCTACGAAAGTCAAAGAAAATGTCACTCGAAAATTCAACAATTTTCTAAATAGGCTCAAGTGACTAGGGTCATTGTTAGTTCATTTTAACTTACTTCACATAGGCTCAACCTAGCGACGAATCGCATTTAAAAATCGATAACCTAACTTTTTTCACTTTGCAGAGTTTACAATATGTGACAATATTTGTATAATCTTAACTTCGAGTATTATTTCAACTAATTCTCACATATGTTCCTGTTTAATTATCCTTTTTCTGAGTGAATCTTGATCAATTCTACATTTGTCTATGATAAGTTGCTTTTTCGATAATCAAGAACAGAAGTATGAGCAAAGTGCGATAGTAAGAAATGATGATATATTAAGAGTATGTAATTTGTAAGAAAATTGCCTATGGATAAAATAGATTTTGATTAATCTTTTATCTTAAAACTGTTTCTTGCACTATTGAATATTGTTCACATTCTTCGATTGATTGAGACTTTTGAGCCAAAAAATTTAGACTTACTCCAAAAATAAAGATCGACAACATGCTGAAATGCTCTAAAGATCGAAAGTAAGTAGTACTTGTTTACTAACATCACTCTTGATAGTACCACTGTAAGATGAAGTGACAAAAAGTATCAAAGCATTTTGCGTAGTCAGAATGAAGCCTGCTATTTTCTAACATTTTTTTCATGGTTGTTTTCTCAGATAAAGAAAATTTTGTGCTCTATGTTCAAATTATAATGGAAATGCTATTTCATTTTTTTTTTGAATTCTCGTTTACTTACGTGTGTTTAACATGCTTAATGAGACAACTTATTTTTAGTTCAAAACTACATGATGCACATCATAACTCATCTTATTCTCATCTTTGCTCTACTGATCATTGCCGTTCAATCCCAAGGTGGTGGTGGAGGAGGAGGTGGTGGCGGCGGTGGTGGTAGAAGCGGAAGTATGCGTTTTATTTTAAAATTTACATTTATAAATGTTAAATTCAGGTAGTAAAACCTATGTCAATCCATGTTTAACCATTGAATGTGAAATAGGAAGGTTTATTTTGAGTATTGTTCTTGTATTGCTTGCTGGAGCCGCCATTATATGGGCAATTCGAACATGGATCCGCCAACGCACAGGTGGTAGACCACCAGTCGGCAACGCAGTATTTATCAATCAAAATTCTGTAAAGAATGTTAACTTTCAAAATAATCCCTTCATGGATGGTATCTGGTCTAGTCGATATCATCAATATAATAGATGGCATACACCTCCTCAATTATCACTTTTGTTCGATCGATATTCATATCAAGTAAGAGGCGGAGGAACAGATGAAATCGGTAATTATATTATCCATGGTGTCTTCTCTATGAAAACCCTTCGCATGGGTCTAACAAAAGTATATCAAGTAGGAACAGGTGATCCTACACAGAACCTTGGCCATATGGTGACTATACAATTGATTTGGGATTCAAAGCATAATCGATTCAATGGGAAATGGTATACTCAAACAAATAGATATCGTGGAGAAGACAAGTTTGAATTGACCTTCGAAGCTTGGACTCCATTGCTTGAAACAAACAATCGTGTTTGGCAGCCTGGCCCTCCGGCTGTATAATATTATACTTCGTATATATCATTCAATTGATTAGAACAAAACATTGTCATTATCCACGATTAATAATCATTTTAGTTATGAACATGAAATTATTGATTCATTTATTTATATATATAATCATGTAGCTTTTCTGTTAATTTTGACGATAGTTGATGTAAAAACATTGAAACAACAAAAAACACGTAAGGAAAATTATAGAACAAGTTCGCAAACAAGAGAAGACAAATGTTAACAGATATTTAGATTATAATTAATCCTACAAAAATTTCAATTTCACAATATTTTCCTTTTCTTCATTAGACGTCTTCCAGATTATGCATTATTTTCTAAATAATAAAATGAAAATCTAACATGATTCAAACTTTTTTCTTTAGAAGCGAAGCGTCAAAGATATTCTTTCAAAAGACTGAGGGTGTGGATGTGTATCTTTCTGACGAAAAGTACAATACGCACACCCATATGCTCCCCATGTCGTCAAAATCGCGTTACTTTTGATGATTAATCGCGATATCGAAAAAACCGGCTATTAATCGCGATTAATCAAAGATTTTTATATAGAAAAAAAATAATCGATGATTAATCGCGATTGATTGGCAACTTTTAAGTATTGGCGATTAAGCGCGATTTTTCTCAAAAAAATAGTTTAATAATCCTCCACATTCAATATAAAGCGTATGACTTTTTTCGAAAAAGAAAACTTTTTTTGATTATTAATATCAAAGTATTCGTGGAATTATCACAGCAAAATACTTGAGAGAACTATCGGACTGAATATTTACTGCTCAATTAAGTTCAACCAATAAGAAGACAGATAAATCAGTGTTGTTCTTCTACTCTTATACAGTATACCTTACTTTATTTGAGAAAGTCATTGTAACAGTACGGACTTGAATTCAACACAAAGGATTTGCATTCTTAACATACACAATTAATTATTTATTTAAGATAGACAGTATCTATTTAATAATTATTTTTAAATGACACAAGCTAGTGAGGGTGTGGGTGTGGGTGTGGGTGTGGGTCTCATTGAGGAGAAGACAAGCCCACACCCACACCCACCCACACCCACACCCACACCCTAATAGAAAGAATGTCAACAGTTATCATGCCATCATCAACACATATATATCCTTTTTTTTCTTATTCTAAAAGTGCTAAAGTGGCGCGCTTTTTGTGTTATTAAATAAAAAGAATATAAATGATTATAATGATTGGATAGAAATATATGTAGAATGGAACAAAGAAAGCATTGTTTTTTTTGTTAGCTAATATCCTTTAACATATAACAAGAAAAATAATTTAAGTTTATGTTCCTGAATTTTATATATGTTTTTTCACATTAAGAAAGGTATGATAGAACTGTTTCAAACAATATAAAGTTCTTAGCTATACATGCAAACCAACATCAATACTTTTTTTTCGAGCACTTATGCTAGTTTCCACTATGATCAGAAAAAAGGAATATTGACATCAAAACAATCGACAGCTTTGCTGTGATTTCTACTTCGTGTTCTGAATGTAGATTACATTCTCAAATTTCGAAAAAAAAAGATGCAATTAAATTTTTAAAATCAAATGATAACAAAACACTCCAAGTAGATATTCTGTAAAGCATTTAAAGGTTATTTTGGTGATGTAGTGACTTAGAGATAGATCTTGGAGAAAATGTAGAGCGATAGCATAGAGTAGAAACTCCAGAAATCAAGAATGAGTGATGACACAATATGCAGATGGTCTTTAAAAAGTGAACAACCACTTTGTATCAATTCGTATTACTCGTTAGCAAATAGAAAATTATGTAAACGACAGCTAACAGAAGTCGTTATAATAAACATTAGAGAAAGACTACAATGCATTATCCGGCGAAAAGATTTCTTTCTTTACAGGGTATCAAGAACTATTTCCTGAATTTGATATTTCGAGTGGTAAAAATCCTATGAAGGCGCAGAAGCAGGCGCTTAATCAAAAATTTTTCCACGCTGATCATTTTTTCTTAGGAACATTATATAACAAACAAATAATATACCCGCATGATCATAACAGTTACGCATCAACAAACCACGAACAATTTATTTCAATTGCAAAAGAAGTTGAAATAAAATCAAGAGCAGGTGATAAACATCAAACGTCAGTTGTTCACATTCAAGGACTATCATGTTTGTTGAGGATTTGCCAATATTCATATGATATCATGGTTGACTACACGCATTTGGTTTGCTTGAATCACATGCCAACATTGCTGAGAAGTTTCACTGACATATTGTCAATGAAGGATATTTGTATGATTGATACAGTATTGTCCAATCTTCTTCTTCCACATAATGTTCATGTAAAATATAAGTACTCAATTAAATCCGTTGATGATTGGAAAGCCAAAGTCACTAGATTATTCATTCTAAACTTAGGCTTAGCAATTCTTATAAATTACTTGCCAAAATTATTTATTTCTCATTTCTCAATATATACAACATTTGTGAAGATTTTACATTGTCTAAAAACTATTGAAGAAATAAAATTAACTGACGAAGTAATGCATTATTATTGTCGAACTGCATCAAAGGTTTACGATCTCAAAATAAAATAATATTAATTACATGCTCACCTACATCTTCCATCTCAAGTTCTTAGTAAGTGACGATTTAATAGCTATTTTAACATTCTTTATTGATTTTCTTTTTTATCCATATCGATGCTTGAACACATGAATATTACTTAATTGTCTTCTGTTTCATATCATGACGGTTTGCGATTCACCACATCGTTTTGTTTTGAACCAGCTATTGGGCATGTAAAAAAGAGAGTCCACGGATAAAATATCTAGATTCTCAAATCAATTTCTGGTGTAATATTGATACCATTATTCGAGCTACTAAAGATAGTATTCGTGAACGAAATTCAACTACATAATGATTTATTAAGTTCTTATAAAAACATCTTGAATGAAAAAATGTATATGCTACAACATGACCTTAGCAAAATCAAATTATATTTCAGATTTACAGATAAATTTTTAACATGCTATTCTCTTTTATATGGTAAGTAGTTTTCATGTATTAGTTATGCCGTATCATATCTTGATAAAAGTGGTCAAACACAGCATGATAATATTGTGATTTTTTATTCATGGGGAAATATAAATTAGTTGTTGATACAACAATGTCATCGATCTGCTATTAAAATTTCGGATCAGTTACAGAATCCAGATGAATTCAAACAAATAATTGATGAACTTTATCTAATTTGTTACCTGAATAATGAATTTATTGTTATTCAGTTTATGATATTATCAGTAAATGTGTGTCAAAAGAATTATAACAATATATAGTAAGAAATGTTTTAGGCAAATCTTTCATTGATCGTATATGTTGCTTTTGTTGTTTTAGATGCAGTTAAGTGTTAGTTTATGTATTCAACTGAAGATATATCAATCTTTTCGCCATCTATTCATGATTCGATTCTAAGCAAACGAATAAACCAACACAAAAACTTAAGTTCAAAAACTAACACAGGTATAATATAATCACTTTTTTTTATTAGTTGGTCGATATCTATTTTTTTCTTGATTCATAGATAAATCGAATCGAAAAACTTCGTTGCTACAGACAGTCAAAAACAATATAATTGTTGCAAAATCGTTACAAACACAATGCATAAATTATAGAACTTTATTTGATGATAATGATGAAAAATTATTTATAGGCATTTAATCATTTTTTTGTTCTCAAGTTTTTTTGTATAAACTCAAAGCTATTTTTTATGTACATTGTTTTATGTTACCATATTGTTGGTCTTATATATGTATGTCATCTATTATTCATACTTTTTCAATAAAGCAACACTATGATATAGTGAACAATAATTTGCCCATAATGATTCATCAACCATACGAAAATGAAAGAAAGGCTGTGCAGGATTTCAATAGTTTACCAATTAATATTAAAAAATATCGCTGATTAATCGTGATTTTCTATGAAAATCGGAGAGAAAATCACCAAATATCGTCAGTTTAGGCGATCTATCGCGATTTAATCTCACGATTATCGGATTAATAAATCGCGATAAAATCGTCGATTTTCTGGCGATTTTGATGACATGGGTCTATACATAAAGAGTGTTTGAGAAGTTTCGAACCCTCTCAGTAAATGGATGGTATCTACAGCAAACTTCAATAAAAGTTATTAATCAAATTATGTCACCTTCTAGAGGAAGATTGGAGCTATCATCGGATAAAAAAATGTTTCGAAATACATAAATTTCTACCAAAGTTATGATCATTTTACTAATCTTAAGTGAAAATTTTTGCATTACATTTTTCAAGAAAAATAAAAAAAAAATTTTCTGGTTGACATTTTCTAAACACTTATTATTTTAATGGAAGGGTATTCGTCATATTTATCTATTATGATTATAGGGTGTAATACTATACATAATGGTAAAGATTTCCATGTACAAAAGTCTAATTTTATGAAGTTTATTGTTCCGAATTTTTTTCTAACATAAACATTACAATTCAAATAAATTGGTAAGATGGCATAATTGAGATGAATTAGCCTTCATTTTTCATCTTCTTCTTATCTAACATGTTCTATATGGCTTCAAAATGAAAAATAGAATTTTATTTGATAAAGTTTGGAAGACTGTCAGAAAGATAACTTTAGGTAATTGGTGTATTAGAAACAATATTCGGAACCATAAACTTCATAAAATAAGACTTTTGTACATGGAAATCTTTACCCTTATGTATAGTGTTACAAGCTACAATCATAATAGACAAATATAACGAATACTCTTCCATTAAAATAATAAGTGTTTAGAAAATGTCAACCAGAAAATTTTTTTTTTTATTTTTCTTGAAAAATGTAATGCAAAAATTTTCACTTAAGATTAGTAAAATGATTATAACTTTGGTAGAAATTTATGTATTTCGAAACATTTTTTTAACCGATGAAAGCTCCAATCTTTCTCTAGAAGGTGACGTAATTTGATTAATAACTTTTATTGAAGTTTGCTGTAGATACCATCGATTTACTGAGAGGGCTCGAAACTTTTCGAACACTCTTTATGTTTACATAAAATAAGTCCAAACAAAATACAACAAATAGAAAAAAGGAGACATTTAAATCTCGGTAATTTAATTAGATAACAATTTTATAAACAAAGTTTATACAGATATCTAGAAAAAAGTCATCAAGTCTATGAAGTTTTTCGTCATGTAGTTAATTTCTTTTTGTTGAATATAAAGATACAATTTGAATGATAAATAGGAGTTAATAATCGGAAAAATGTTGTACGTGATCATACCAATCTATAGATGACTAAAAACTAGGGTATTAGTGTTGATGTGCGTGCGTGTAGTTCGGTTTACGCACATGCAAAACATCGACAACAATGCCCACAGGTAGAATGTTTAAAAATTAATCATTTATTATAAATAGAAGCTCCTTAAACGAAATATAAAAAAGTTTTTTACAATGCATACGTCAGAATAGTGAAAAATATTCATATCTAAGGGTATGGGTGCCAGTGTATGTGTAGATGGTTGTGCTTGGTTGGTGTGGATGCGAACGTCGATGTTTTCTTCGCCTATACCCACCCTTATTCTAATCAAATGGGTTTCACTCATGTGGAAATGTATGATATACTAGAACATACCGATAGATAGGAATATGACTATCAAGTAACGAATTATTTTGCTCCTTCTCGTTTTAATGTTACATGTGATGATTTCAAATATTTGACTGATCATCTACATCAAAATGGTATTTGTGTTATTCTTGATTGGATTCCAACACATTTTAAACACTATCACTTTCTTCATCAATGTTCTATGTCTTTACATGAATATGATGGTACAAATTTATATGCTAGTATTGCATCACGATGGGAAACAATATATTGTGATTTTGATAAAGAAGAAACACATCGAATTCTATTTGCTAGTGCTCTTTACTATTTTGATCGATTTCATTTTGATAGAATTCGTTTCGATGCTGTTAGCGAAATGATTCGATGAAATCAAACAGATATTCAAAGTGTTATTTCATTTTTGCATCAACTCAATCATACAATTTATACACATTATCCGGGTGTTCTGTGTATTGCAGAAGAGACAGAAAGTTATTCTAATCTTAGTAGAACGATGAATTTTGATTTGAAATGGAATATTGGTTGGAGTAATGATGCACGAAACTTTCTTCGAACACCATATGTTGAACGATCACAACATTGAAAACAGAAAATATTAGATGTTTTAAATTGTGCACGATGTAGTGATGATAAAATGATTTGTACATTGAGTTAGGATGATACAAATGATGGTTCATTTAGTAGTAAAAATATTCTATTGAATTATGTTTCACATGCTCAAAATGATATGGATAAATTTGCTGATCTAAGAAATTCATTTGCATGGCAAATATGTATGCCAAGCCGTGGTCATATGATACATATGGGTGATGAAGTTGTTCAACCAGTATCTTGGTTTCAACAATGTTTTCGAGGTAAGATAAGTATGGATGGGTCATTATCGAATTCAACGTCATTGCATGGTAAAATTCAAGAATGGATTCGGGATCTCAATCGTCTTTACATTCATTATCCACAATTTTGGGAATAGAAGAAGGCTGAGTGGGTGTGTGTGGGTGTGGGTGTGGGTGTGGGTGTGGGTGTGGGTGTGGAGTGTGGGTGTGGGTGTGGGTGTGAGTGTGGGTGTGCGGTGTGAGTGTGGGTATTGTTCTGTTCTTCAACAACATACGCACACAATAACAACACTTCTACGTCATTATAAAAAGAATTCGATTCTACGCAAAATCAGAAAGTATGAATTTCTTTCTTGGTGATGTCTGATGCAAAAAAAGCATCCAATGACAGAGAATGTTGTGACGATAGAAGTAGTAAAAGAAAATGATGACGTACTCTACTGACTTTCGACTATGTAAATGGCAATACAAATAGATGGTGCGATGAAAATCGTAGATGAATAATGACTCGTTGCACGATTCTTCAGTGAATAATTTCTGATTTCTCTAACCATGCTGATCGTTTTCAGGTTAGAATATTTTAAGTGACGATTTTAGGGTGAGAATAATATTGATCGAGAAACAAAATTAAATTGTTTACAGATACACAACAAAGGTGACCAATAACGCCATTCGTGAAGGATAACCATTTAATAGAGCAATACTGTAGGCTTTATTTGAATTGTTTCGATCAGCAAGTTTTATGAGCGACTTCTTAAATTAACAGATTTTTATTTTAAACAACAGCTAAGCTTTTGTAGATAGCTGAGTCGTTGCGACAATTGCTATAGACTGCGATCAGATCAAGAAACCAGTATGGCGAGATGTCCGTCTCGCTCGGTTGGGCTAGGTCGAAGCGTGTCACGTTTCTCGCTACGAATGGCCATAACCAATAGCAGTCGGTTTTTTGTAAAATGTGCAGTTATTTCAACATTCTGCCTTTGTTTGAATTGCAGTAGATATAGGATTCAACAAAAAACATGGATGACAACGGTAAAAGACTACGAATCAGATTGCCTACTTTAGAGGGGTCAACTACTTGGAGAATCCGACGATCCCTACGTCGGTTGGGTAGGTCACTACTTCAAACGCTGAGACCATCATGTACTCGTGGCAATCCTGACGCAGCTTACGAAGTGGTACAGTTTCCGACTTCTCCAGCGTGCAGCGAGCGGGAAAACCGCTCGCGTGATGACGAAGAAACGTCGAATACTAGATCACCGGACAAGAAGGAGATCCAAGTAAACAAGTCTGACGGCAAAGTAGTTATCGATGATGTTCGTACCATTGCAATAGACCTTCCGAATGAAACAAAACTGCTAATGAATTCTATCTGTACCGAAGACCGAACTCTGGGTACGTAACGTGACTTCATCATTAGTGATTACTGCAAATAGTAGAGCTGAAATCTGAATCGGATTATGCGCCTACTGTAACGAAAGCCATTCTTTGGAAAAAAGCAGATTAGTGCTCTTAATTGTCTGGATATGGAGTAAGATGTCTGAGTTTTCCTCATAATATCTCTGTGGTTGTTGGGTTTCTCTGACTCGAAACAACTGACACAATCTGGTTTGGGCTATAGTTTCGCGGTTCTCAGTAACGTGAAAAGCGTCACTAAATAAGTTCGATAAAAAAGAAGTCTCACTCTAGACCACTCCTGAAGGAAAATCTTTACCACCAGATATTTTCAATCAAAAAATTGTTCAAATGCTTTGCCATAGAATAGTTATCAGATGATCAAAACATCGATGCCTCTTTCTTTCTCTCAATATCCACACACTTGATCTTGCTACTCATGTTCTAGCTGAAGGGGTAATAGCATGCAAATAAGTGCTGTTAGTTCTGACTATTTTGCAGAATGTTTTCTCCATCTGTGACTTTGTTTCATATAGAACAAAACATGGCTGCTGCTCCATCTACTATCACGTTTTGCACGACAAAACATATCGTTCCATGTGAAACGCGACATGCTCAATCACTGACTTTCTCGCCAGAAGATCTCAATCGTTGGTCGGACAAGTCAAATAGAAAGAAAAAGCAGATACTTTCTCTAGAGAATGGACAAACAAATTACCCGATGATTAAGGATTTTCACCATCGTGTTAAAAATGCTTTTGTGGCTACGATATTTGAAGCATATTGCAATCATTATCCACTCGAATTATCTGTTGAAGACTTTTGGGTTGCTATTGCTCAAGGTGTCAGTATTCATTTGAATGAAAATGCTGAGAAGTTTCGCCATCTTCTTGTTTCACACGAAGGAAAAAAGACGTTAATATTGCCCGTCGATAGTCTTCGCATTCCAGAATCAGATCGATCAGCTGGTGGAAATAAATCTATTCCGGCCATCAACTGGCCAAAAGCCGTCCGCCAAATGTGCCAGCTGATTAGAGACGACATGAAAATGGATCTCGCCACCTTGATGACCAAACGATTTTCAAACACTACCAACGTTGAAGGAGCTGTGTTTGACTGTACTCTAATGGATACTGTCAAATCGTACTATGAATATGGATTCAGTTTGACATGCGGCAGTGAGTATTTCTTATGGTCAGTGAGATTAAATAGAAAATGAGTCCGACGATGTTAAAAGTATTTTTCTCATTGTTATTCAAGGGAATAATCTTAGCCCATGAATCATCGGCCAGTCTTTCAGGTCTTTTCCAGAGACGAATACATACTTGTGCATATAGCTGTGTGCCGTAGTGTACCTATGGACACGCAAAATAGTGAAAAATCGCACATTTATTTTATTCTTGTAGTTCCACAAGTAACACTTCGTGGTTTGCCCACTGATTTTCAAGAACTAATCGATCGAGTTCAACAACTCAAACTGCTCTTCACCGACTTTCACTGGTGGTTTGATGCTTTATTGCCAAATCTTGAAAAGTTGAAGGAGAGCGCCGAAGGAAAACCCGATATCGACTGGTGGCAAAAGATTTGTCATCAGGACAACAGTGGATCAGGCGTCAATCTTTTATTGGGATGGCTGGCAACTTTTGTTCCCGTAAGATTTTAGTTACTGTTGTTACAGAGCACAACAATTTTCTGAGCAAACAATCTCGTAGACCAAATGACAAAAAACACAGCGTTGAATAAAATCTTCTCACTCGAGTGTTTATATCCACTCTTATCCTTTCAAGATATGCTTGTAACAAAACACTGTTCTGTTCTAGTACAAAATGGATGACAATGGCCACTACATTAAAGCTTGTCATGAACATCATCATCGTGAGCATGTATGCATTTCGTTACATCACTACACTGTAATGTATTCACTATCGTTCCATCATTCTTAGGGTGTGATCTATGGAATCGACTTCGGCGACCTTGAGGAGAGTATCAGTCAAACAGGATTCTTCCTAGATGATAATGGAAACAAAACATCAATGCAGCTAATTGCTGGATTTCTTGGTATCGGTCAGAATCCGGAGACGAATGCTCTACGTCCATGTCTTGGATGGGTAACCGCTGTATCTTCAGAAGAAGAGATCGCTCAATTTTACTACATCAAATTCAAGAAGGACACGCCTATTGCGGAGATCAACAGGTACTCATTCTATTGTTTTCGATCACTTTTAATTTTCGAGTAATTACAGGATCAAAGAGAACATTGTGCAAGAAGGTGGGAAAATTCGTCATCAGTTTAATCGGGATTACATTTCGCTCTCCGCTGCAGTTACTGAATGTTCACTTTCATGGCTCAAAGAAAACGAGCATATTGCAGAAATGACCTTAGGCCGCTAAATGTGATCTTTTTCATATGTGATGTATTGATATATTCTCTACTATTATGATTAATATACACTATAGACTCTTTTGATAATTTTAAGTAGTTGTGCCTTTTAATCACTATCAAGGTACGTTTTGTACCGAACTATTATTCGTTCATTAATAAAGTTGCTCGTTTTCTTGCTAGTAAAGATAAAATCGCAGCTGCAACACTGAAAAATGTTTGCTTTAAAATACCTACTGAAGTCTGAATAGTTTCAAGAACATGTTTGCCCGAAAATTCTCTTGTAATCGCCTGTAGTCAGGAAAACGAATTCTATGATTTAAAATGCTGTTCTTACAATTGTG
>CAJNSZ010001328.1:0-29656 GCA_905329745.1 Rotaria sp. Silwood2 | reverse complement strand
CCACAACCACAACCCCACCCACACCCACCCCCACCCACACCCACGCCCACACCCACACCCCACACCCACACCCACACCCTTTTATTATTTAACTCGCAAGTTTAGAAATATGAAATAAATTTGTTTTTCAAAAATATTTATCCTTACGTAATAGTCTGACAGTTAATTTATTGAACGAGAAAACAGCAAGTATATAAATCAATAAATATGAATTACAAAAAGAATGCTGAATAAAAAGAACGTTGAATGGAATTTGAAGTTAAGATCTCACGAATAGGAATCTGCAAAGTGGTCCTGGCCTTCTTTTAATCAGAAACTAGATTCTGCGTTTAGATATTTATTATATTTTTGTGATCGAAAATTTAAAAAACAGCAATTTTTATTACAATTCTGATAAAAATTTTTATCACTTCTTGTTTCCATTTAAAAAATCTGGATTTTTTTAACCATAATACAATTTTTAACTGATATTGAGTCCAGACCGGGACCGGGACCGGGATAAAAAAAAGCAATTTTGTAGATCCCTAATCATGAATATTTCCAATCAATAGTGTATCATTTTTAATAAAAGATCTCGAAGATTATTGGCAATTAAACAGTCTTATTAGGCTTTTTTAATATTTGGCTAGTATTTCTTTGAGCAATTTAAAAATTGAAGTGAGCAATAATTAAAAATACGAATTAGCAATAATTCTTGAGCAATAAAAAAATATTTTTGAGTAATTTAATTCCATGTAAGGGGATTGTAAGGATTGTAAATGTCTGATTATTGCTTTTATATTGCGGAAACGTCTTGCAGCAGTTGTATAAAAGAGTTGGATTTACTCGTCTCACGTCGTGAGGTGCCAGGAAACGAAAGAAAGGAAGATACCTTGAATCGAGTTCCTTTCAATAGTAAAAAGGAGAGAGAACAACAATGACTAAGACAGAATAGGAAAGAGAAAAGACAAAACGTAGACTCTCACACATAGAAAAACGAACATATATATGTGTGACATATGGTTAATGGCGAGTAAATGAAAGGAAACATCCAAATGAAATACTAAGATAGACGATGATGCATCATGGGAAAATATCCAGTAGATTAGTGAGTAGGACTCATCCGAACTCGAATCACTGTATATATATAAGGAAGGAGTGAATATCATTAGATAATGATACTCAATTTTTTGAACAATAACAGGCAAATGTATTCTTTCAGTAGATACTTGTTTTTCTCTTATCCTCTCTTTTTTCTTCCGCACTCTCTGTTAATTCTCTTCCAGTTCTTTTCTTCACTCTCTGGAGCTGTGAACTGCCTTTAACTGATTGGTCCGTTTTCGACCAATGAGAACGCACAAGGCGATGTCTCTATTACTAGCTGGAGAGAGCACTTCGTTACTCGGTGGAAATGAAAGAACGTTCTCGAGAATCCTATAGTCTACTTCAGTAACCAAGTGTTTTCTCGGGTGATAGCGACGAAAAGTTCTCCTGAAATCTAATTGGTTCAAAAACTCTCCAGTCAGAATGCGGACAAAGAGACGAGCTATTTCCGTCCCCAACACTCATCCTTTCAGGATTGAGAATAACTGAATAAATATAAAATTGCGAGCACAGTACTTCTAAGTCCCGCTTTTTGATAAGAAATATGAGTAATAAAAGCGCTGATAAAACCTAGAGAAATTTATTTCATTTTTTTTTTTGGATACTAATGATCCAATGAATGCTAGTTTAACAAAGAAAAGCATGAAAAGCGCATTTTCACCAAGTAAAAAGAATTGTGTTTATAAAGGGATGTATTCTAGCAGATGATGTGCACGGTAGGACATCTATTCTTGTTTTCTTTGCTATTTTTCTCGTTCTTCTTATTGTCAATATGATGTTGATTAACCCGTTTGTTCGATTCTATATATATCGCTACTTTATCACGATGTTGTTTCGATCGTCGATGTTGATGCTTATCATCAAGCGCTGCTTTCAACGAATCAAGCAAGTCTTGGTGCTCATGTTCATTAGCCAAACGAACCATAACAAGTCGAATGTCCTCGAGAAGAATCGAAGCAATATTGCGAGTAAAAGTTTCGCGTACAACAATTCTGCAAACAGTAATATCGCTTGCGTTAGCAGCCATTGTATAGGCAGGGACAATCCAACCATATTCTTTTAAATGTTCAACAATATTTGTTTCCTTAAATTTAAGATTTTTTGCTGGATTGAGTGAAAATGCGACCATTGGTAGGGAAGGTTTGTCGTTTTGACTGCGAATAATAAATAATCCCTCACTCATTGATATTAACGAATCAGCTAAATATTTAGCGTTGTCCACTGCCAGTTCCATGATTTTTCTGTAACCTTCAACGCCCAATCGGAGAAACTGGTAGTATTGTCCAATTACATTGGCAGCAGAGCGGGAGAAATTGAGATTGAATGTTGGTTCATCGACGCCTAAGTAATTAACGTGAAAGATTAAGTCTTCAGGAAGATCTTCTTTGCGCCGCCAAACAATCCAGCCCAAACCTGGTAATACTAGTCCGTATTTGTGACCGCTAGTATTAATCGATCGAACGTGTTCCAATCTAAAATCCCATTCTATCTCTGGAAAAACGAAAGGAGCGACCATGGCACCTGAAGCACCATCAACATGGATAGGAATGTCTAATCCATTCTCATTCTTCAATTTTAACAATGCAATGTTTAATCGTTTGATGTCTTCAAATTCACCTGTCAGTGTAGTGCCGAGAATAGCTAGTACGCCACATGTATTTTCATCACATTGAGCGATGACCTGATCAATATTGAGCGTGTAACAATCGTGTTCCAAAGGAATAATTCGAGCATCAATATCAAAGTATCGGCATAGTTTTAAAACGGAGACATGTACAGCAGCACTGAATATCAGATTGCATCGAGTAGTCACTTCTTCTGGCTTCTTTCCTTGTTTTTCAGCTTGTTTGGTACGCCAACGCCATTTAAGAGCTAAGCCACCTAACATAATTGCTTCACTTGAACCAACAGTGGCTGTTCCGACTGCTCCACCTTGATCGTTTGGAGGTGCATGAAACAAATTAGCTAAGATGTTGATACAACGATCTTGAAGTTCACTACTGTGCGCATATTGACTTGTATCAACTAAATTCTTGTTCAAATTCTCGACCATTAAATTATGACATTCATCGTCAATTTCGGTGGTAACAAATGAAGCTAAATTGAGGTCAGGATTACCATCGAGTCTTAATTCACTACGGATGATAGAAGACGCTGCTTTTTCAGACAATGCCTGTTGAGGCATCTTCAATTTGGGAATGTCATCGTTTTCTTCAATATAACGAGACAGGCAACTAATCGTTGCTTTGCCACTTTTATCCAACACGTGATATGATAACGACATGAAGTTTGTAAGAAGAAATAAATATCTTAGTGTGTTGTTATCTGTCGGAGTGAACGACTATATATAAACGAAAGAAGAAAGAAAGAAAGATAAGGTCAGCTTTGATAGATTGGACGAATGGAAAATGAATTAAGAAATCTGATTAGTGTTGCCAGATAGAAACACCAATCGCATTCGTTAACCCACGTTCAATTCGTCTAGTCTGCTTGGGTTATTGACAGAATATTTTTTTTTCCACGAGCGAACGAAAAAAAATAAGTGAAAAGAATATTTTCTCAACACTACATTCATCGCGTGTCAAGCGCAAAACAAATGTAAACAGAAACAACGTCAATTTATTTGTTAAGTCCCAGAACGAGAATTACGGCGACCAGAAACGGCCGTACACGGCCGTCTACGGCCGCGTATACGGCCGTTTACGGCGGATTTACGGCCGTATCTTCGCCGTATTTCGTGGGACCGTATTACGACCGTAACTCGCCATGACANTGCTGTTATCATAATGATATTGGTCCACCAGCCTAAGTTTAGAAGAAAGGGGAATGTTGTTGTTAAGAGACTGATTTGTGTACAGTGATTAAAAAATAAATCATTATATTTATTATGAACTTTCATGTGAACTAATTCTTTATTTATTAATGTTATTAACGTCCCATATTTATTTTTTAAATAATGATCAGTCGGACCCCAAAACAAATTTTTATCATGAAAAAATGCAGCACTAACATTACGTTGTAACATTTCATTTAATAATATTTCCTTGTTCTTGAAGTCAGCAATCGATTCGTCGACTTTGATATACGATCTGTAGGTGAGCAAACCAAAATTAAAAAAAAATCTGACATAAAACACCCATAAGTAGCTTGTATGAGATTGCTTTTGTATATGACTGTAAATAATTAATACCAATCACAAGTTCCAAATAAAAAAAATCAATGAACAATAATAATTTGTCAAAATAAATAGCACTTTTTGGTTCAATTTTTCCAGATGACTCGATATGATTTTCAGACTCTCCAACATTAACTTGTTCATTGGTAGTTTCATTACTATCTGCCATTACCAACTATCTTTGCAAAGTTCAACAAATGAAAATTCTAATGTATAAAAACTAATTACTGACAGATAACAACAATATGCATATATATTAGATCTTACTAATAAATTCTTAGGATGATGCGACGATTGACTTTAATTCTGATAAAATAAAAATAATGATTTAATAAATTATAAATATAAATAGATGTGATCATAATGATGAACTCACGTGAAGATTTTGATCAAAGATTATTCTTTCAATTTGACAAATGAAGAATCTAAGATGGTAAAACACATTATAGTTTAATGAATAAAACATATAGAAGATTGCCAAAAATATTTTGCTCGGGAGGTACAGCTGATCCAACGACAAATGATATCAACATTGAATTTTATACCACATGAAAGCTTGTCAAAAATGGAGCTTATCATCCATACGAATGAATAAGGACTATAAAGAATTTTCTTTATCAAACTTTGATAATTCCTAAAAATGCATGAACTACAGTCGTAGCAAAACTTCCTTTTGTCATAGAAAACTCAAATTGCTTCTGATATAAAAATCTTGAATCTAGCAAAGTTACCTTTATTTTGTATTATTCATTAAGCCACAAAAAAAGTAAGGATAACCTTTCTATGTTTAGTAATTTTATATCAGAGATAGTTTGCATTCTCTATGATAAAAGAAATTTTTGATATGACTGCGATTTATGCATTTTTAGAACTTATCAAAGTTCGATAGAGAAAATTCTTTATAGTCTTTATTCCGTCGTATGAATAAACTCCATTTTTGACAAGCTTTCATGTGATATAAAATTCAATGTTGATATCATTTGTCGTTGGAGCTGTACCCACTGGGCAAAATATTTTTGGCAACCCTGTACATTTGATTATACTGATGAACACACCTGAAGATTTTGATCAAAGATTTGTTCAATTTAACAAATGAAGAATCTAAGAAGGTAAAACATAAAATAGTTTAATGAATTAAATATATAAATAAAAGGTGATCCTACTGATGAATACACGTGAAGATTTTGATCAAAGATTTTTTTCTCAATTTGACAAATGAAGAATCTACGAAAGTAAAGAAAAAAATAGTTTAATGAATAAAACATATACGTGTTTGATCATACTGATGAGCGCATATGCAGATTTCGATCAAAGATTTTTTTTTTTAATTTAACAAATAGAGAATCTAAAAAGATAAAACACACAAAACTTTTATAAATTAAACATATAAAATACATATGATTTTACTATTGGATATTTATGTTGATTTCGATCAGAGATCTTTTCGATTTGAGATATAATTATTCTAAGAAACTAAAAAGAAGAAGAAGAACGGTTCGAGAAATGTATCGTATATATAGATGGGATCTTAGTGATAAATGCTTTTGTAAGCTTTAAACAAAGACCTTTGCAAGACTTAGGAAATAATTATTTTGAAGAGGTAAAACAAATTAATGGCAGATGAACACTATGCGTATTTACATGATCCTACTCGGAGAGAACTATGGAAATAAAGAAATAAATATTTGTGTATAGTAGTGATAAAATTTAAAATTTAAAATTGAGAAAAAGAAGTGATGTTTTTACGAGTGCATGATATGTTTTTGTTGCACAAGTCACAAAGAAAAGAAGTTTAACCTCGTTTATTTACTTCACATATTTGTTTCGTTCTTCATGTTTATTGATTAGTCATTCTACCCAAGACTTACCAAATAGCGAAGAATCGAAAGAAAAAGAGAAGAAAACATGTGAATTTTCGTAGGAAACAAAAAATAAAATTGTAAATGCATAACGGAAAATTTCTCTATATTTCATGATTTGTTTCTAACAAATTAAAGTCAAGTTATACTAGTCGAATCATTCGACGTACAATGAGAAATATTATGAAAATGCTCGGTTCTGTATAGTAAAGAAAAACAATACACACACTTAAAATGAAATAAGAATATGAGAAAAGAGAATAATAACACACATTATAGTTAGATTTAGTAGAATTGCTATCTGGTCCAAGATAACTGTTTAGAAAAGTAGTGTTGATTGACATACCAGTTGTATTTCAATAACTGACAGAGATTAACACCGAATCAATTATAAATTTTGTCGTATCGAATGGAATAGAATAGAATGAGTATGTCTTTCTTTAGTTTATTCT
Source organism: Rotaria sp. Silwood2 (assembly GCA_905329745.1). NCBI lineage: Eukaryota > Metazoa > Rotifera > Eurotatoria > Philodinida > Philodinidae > Rotaria > Rotaria sp. Silwood2. The sequence goes on along the minus strand of CAJNSZ010001328.1, from coordinate 23,087 downwards.
ATGAATTACAAAGTCATTGGAAAAACAACGATAAAAAAACAAAGGACAAATTGAATTATATTCCATTCTAGTTTCATAAGTAAACAAAATAGAAATCAGAAGTTATTCCACATAAGAAAAAGGCAGATGAAATACGAAATATCATTGAGTGGTCTTTTGCTGAACGACCCTTTTCCTAATCGTATTTGAGTAGTCACTAAACAAAGAAGATTGCACAAAAATTGTTTGCTATGAAAATAGCCGAAAACTACGGAATAAAAGAACAAACACGCTCGAATTTTTAGGTGTTCATGTGTAATTGATATTAATTGAATTGACTTAATACTCATAAGTTCGTATTATTCTTCCAGAAAGTCTGAGAGTTCCGAATGTACAATTAATAACGTAGATGTGTAAATCATAGTTTAAACATTTCTGATTGTTGCAAGATGCTTTCAATAGCGGTCTATTTACTATCTTAGAACAATGATTTGATATGAAAAATTTAATAATAAAAAGATATTTTAAATTTTACCGATGTACAGATATAAGAAAAAAAATGTACATACTTTTGATAATCTCAAGATTGTCAAGTGATTTCCGCATATATTTTCCTTTGCATTTGTTTAAACTTTTTCGGTTTATATTAGTGGAAACATCTGTTATCCTTTTATGATTACCCAGGCGAGCAAAAGACAGGTAAAAGGACTAGTCTTTTATCTAGTCCAGACGACACGTTCGGTATGGTCTTTTTCTCAAAACGGACTCCCAGATGACTAGTCCAAAATCGATAGAATGTATAGCACCCGTCCGAAATAGATTGTAAATTTAAAAAGGAAGAGCGTCAGTGGCGCGACATCTGTCAGGATCTATTTCTATATAGTGGTCTAGTCCGAACTAGTCTAAATGATAGAAGTATGTGCACAGAGTTAGATTCGAACATGCATAGCATATGTTACTTACTCATACTTTACCCGATTGAACCATATGATCAAGTGATCAATTTTAATATGTCAATAGACATTCTAAGATGCTAATTCATATAGGTTGACTTGCACTTTCTCAAGTTTGAATATTAACAAAAAATGTTTAATATACAATAGCAAACTAGTTAAATAAAGCTAAGCGAAATTTGATCAAGAACTTTTTAACTTTCTTTCAAAAGAAAATTTTTTTTATCATCGGTATTTGGAAAACATTATTTTTTATTCGAAAAACAATAAACATTTCAATAGAAAATAAAAATAATTTATATTTTCAAAAATATCTTGCCTTTCATATCAAATTTTAGGTTTATCTTCATTTGAAATATTTCTGATTTAAATTTTGAAAATAAACTATAATTCTATAATATAAATTTTCTTTTTAACTCCAAATGATCAGATTTTAATTAAGATATAAAAACGTTCTCCTAGAAAAATATTAAAATTCATCCTTCTAATAAAACTACTCTTAATAATTATTACAGTCTATAAATTTAAAGGACATGAATAGACAACTCGCTGCATACATCGTTCTAGTCTCCATATAAACGAGTCTAAATAAGCTGCTCGTATAATTAGGTTCAACCAAAAGAGATTATCTAAGGTTTTTCGACTATTCTAAATTAAAACTGTCATTAGTTCCTTGAAAACAACCAGTCATGACTAGTATCAGTGACTCTTCATATTAGTCTGGATTGATATTGAAAATAATTTGAACCAGTCAGGTATTCAATATTGTCGGATCGAATGTTCGAATCCACCTATGCTCTCCTTTTCCTCTGACTTTTATCGTTACGCTGACGCCTCTGGACAGTATAATTACATAAAACCGACTAGTCATAACAGGATGATAGCTTGTTTCGGACTAGTCTATATTCAGTTGCAAGACTTTGTGCGTCAAGACAACTAGTCCTGACAGGCTGCAAGTCATCTCAGACTAGATCAGACGGTAGTGCGGACATTTGAGACTAGTCATGTCGGGCGTCCTCTCTTATTTTTTGCCTGCCTGGGTAATATATATTTGATTAATTTTCGTAGCGATCGCTTTTCGTTTATCCAATTTTGATGCATGCACTCCCTATGTAAAATTTTGATCTTACAAGAGTCAATTCTATCTTTGTTCTCGAATTCACTAATATCAAACTTTCATAAGCAATTTTATTGCATATTATCGATTTTTTATTGCACATTTACTTTTAAACAACTAAATGATCATTGAATATGTTTGAATAGATTAACTACAAAATACAGTGATGCGGATAATGAAATAAAACAATAAGCAGATAGTTTACAAAAGACCATTAGAAAATAAGTAATAGATAATGTGTACGAAAATACGAGTATGCTCTTTTTCTATAATCATGAGTTAAATTGAATCACATGAAGATTTTTTTCTTTTTATTCGTTTGATTTCTGATAATTAGTAGTTTGAGGGTGGGGTGGGTGTGGGTGTGGGTGCATATCATCTATTCGTCAACATCCCCATTCACACCCACACCCACACCCACACTCACACCCGTTTTCGGTTCTTTTTGTTTTTGCTATGCATGTTAAAAAGTTTTCTTATTATTTGTCAAGAATCAGATTGATATTTGCCGATGGTGCGTGCAAATGAAAGTCAACTGATCCTGACCTTTTTATATCACATCATGAATTACTATTCAAGTTTACTTAGATTGCAATTAAATGTCTATCTAAATTTGAGTTTTGTATTCACGTTGATGTTATTTGAGGAGAAGGATGAAATCGTCGAATACAACATCTTAAATAAAACAAAATTTTCATATTTTCCTATGCTTCATTTCATTTATTTTAGTCATGTAGATTTTAGTCTTATCAAATGAGATAAATATGAAATGACTGTTTTTGATTTGATCATTCTTCAATATATAATTAAACAGAAATCGATATTTCATAAATAAGATAAGTATTTATTAAATTAACTTATACTATAACATTTTCAAACTTCAATGTTAATTTAATATTTCTTTTTTTTTCTTTTATTATAGTGAACTGAACGTCTGTGAAAACAATAATGAAGAAGATCAACAAATATTTACATCAACAAGTCAATTTCTGACAGTTTTATTAAAACTCTATAATGTATTTTTAGTTTATTTGATAAGTTACTTTAAATGTTTCTATTGTAAATTTAAATAAAATATTTTAAAATAATTATAAAATACAATGATAACTGAATTTAAAGAAAGAAAAAACAAGAAATAAAATAAAATTTCAGGTATAAAAGTCAAATTTTTAATATATTCTCTAAAGATTGAATAAGAACCACATACAGAAAGACTAACAATAATGCATGTAATATTGAGGACATGTGCTTTTCTTTTTTTTCTCGTGAATTGAAATAGCGAGTACATAGATAATTGATAAGAAAAAAAGAGAAAGCTAAGATGCTATTTAATAACAAAATCAAGATTCATAATTGAGCTATTTACTTTTATATGAAATTAAGTTAGAGAGAGAAAGATTGTTTTCTTATATAATTAAAAATGAGTCAGCAAAAATATCTGAGGTAAAAGAAAAAGATTATTTTCAATATTCTCAATGCATATATAAATATGAATTTTTGAAAAATAAAGTATCATTACAAGAATTATTTTTATTTAATCTTATGTTATGTACTCATACAAAGTGCATCCTTTTTGAATAATTGTTGTAACTTTTTAATGGTGATCGAAATTTTTTTTTTTTGTTAACGCATATATACGTTATAAATGAATCATTCTATATATGAACACATTCGCATGTGCAATAAGAAAAAAGGAAAAGAGAAATATATAGGAAGAGAGCGAAAGGCTATCGTATTCTTGCTTGTAAAAGTATTTTGAAAAATTTTGCTGGGGACTTGAGAGTACGTCTCTGAGAAAATTATATCATCAGATTCAGCTTTTCGAGCTCTTTCGAATGATATGTTTTTTATCGAATCGGCAAGAAAAAATTTTTTCTGAACCAGTTGATATGCTTACATTTGATTTTTAAATTTAGTATTCAACTAAATGAAGACGAAATAGATTTATCTATTTTAAAATGATACTTACACATAATTTTGACGTTGATATTCACCTAAATGACGAAAAAACAGAATTATCTATTTTAAAATAATACTTACATATGATATTGAATTTGATATTCAACTAAATAATGAAAAAAGATAAATATTAATGTAAAAATAATACTTACATTTGATTGTATTGTTTCGAAAATTTTGAATAAAAGAAAGAATTATTTACAAAAATAATAATTGCATTTGATGTTTGACTTCATAATGAGCTAAGTAAAGATTTTATAAATAATACTTACGTTCATTATGGTGGTTTGTGTACATAAAACTAGGTGTCGTTTTGTTCTAGAGGCTGATGTAAATGGAAAGTAAGAGTTACTGATGTGAGAATTCAATGCTATTAGAACGTGGAGCAATCTGAAGTTATTCCTTTTTTCACTCATGTGAATTTCGGCTGTAAGATTGTGTATCTAATCGCAGCATTATTCAATAAATGGTTTTACAAACCGTAAAATTCAACATCATTCTGATATAGATGTATAACATGTTAGATTAAAATAATTTCAGATAGAATAATGATTGACCCAATGTACGTGGTCATATCCATCTATTCCGCGAATTTAAAAAGAGAAAGTAATCTAAGAGAGCAGTTTGGCCACTGCATACAACAAGTAATAGTTACTGCAGAAATAACCAAAGAAGAGTCGACATCTCAAACTAGATTAAAAGTTTCAAACACAAAATAAAAACCTTTTTATGGAACGGTAAATGATAAACCCTTCGACGTAGAATAATAAACCCTTTTCACGCAAGGGTATGATAATAAACCCTTCACCGTAGAATAATCTACCCTTTTACGGAAGGGTATAATAATAAACGCTTCAGCGTAGAATAATATACCCTTTGAATAGAAGGGCAGAATAGGAAACCCTTCATCGTAGATTAATAAACCCTTCTCCTTAAATTCTGGTACAATAAACTCTTATTATTTTAAAATATCCTTCGTTTAATAAACCCTTCTGGTAATAAACCCTTTCAGAGTTTTGGACAAAAACATAAACCCTTTAAGGGTTTAGGAATTTTTTCCTCTAGTACTAGGGTTTAGTATTCTACGTTTTTTTTTACAGTGTATAGCAGAAACCATTAACACCAGTTAATAGGAATTTGTTATTGCAGTTTTTGTAGAGCTTTTCACGCCGCATCTTTTAACGAAAAATTCAAGATTTTATCACTTACCTAAGCTAAGATATAGACGAAATAAAAAATGTTGCACACTCTGAAGATGACTAGGAAAATTTTAAAAATAGTACATGTCAGTGTTGTTACAGTTTCTCATCCATAGTACAATCGATAAACCTCAAAATTTGTAGTTATGTAGTACTATATATGTACAACAATTTACCAAAGTTTCAACGAATTTGCTTTTGTAGAACGCGAGAACAGTGAATTTTAAAATCGCTTCAGAACTTCCGGAACACCCTTTATAACGATATTTGAATTATTAAAAATTAAAAATATTGTTCAAATTATAAGTTTTCTACATTTAAAAAAAATAATATTAATATAAATAGTTTTGTTTATATTTAAAGATATAATAATAAATGGCCTTTGATTTGGTTTTATAAAGTAAAAAAAATGGATCTTTCATTTTTAGAAAATAAAAATTTGCTAAATTTTTTTCCCGTAAAAATCTAAGATTTTATTTTTTCCAGATATTTCGGAGAAAACTGTATCATCTTCATTTTAAACTGTATAATTGTCTAACTTTGAATAAACTATTTTCATTCTTTAATTTATCTATTTTGTCAAAAATAACGAATTTAATTTTCTTTATTTTATAAAAATAAGGATTTTATTTTGTAAATGTAAATATTTTATTTGATAAATATTATAAATATAAATATTTTATATATGATTATTTTATGAAATACAGATAAATCATAAATAAAATATTCATATTTATAATATTTACAAAATAAAAATAAATAAAAAAATCTTAATTTTTATTTTATAAATGTAAATTTTCTATTTTATAGATATTATAAATATAAATATTTTATTTATAATTATTTCACGAAGTAAAGATAAATCACAATACCTCCATTGTGAAATCTTATATTAAAGAGAGAAAAAAGAATTATTCATTTGGTTCAATGACATAAAAACGCTTTCCAGTCATGGATGGCTCAGAGCTAGTTGTGCTTGGTTCGCAATCAGTTGGTCGTGCGTTCAAATCTCGATTCAAGTTGTCGCAGAAAAATTACCATTCTGTCGCTCACAGGATTTGAGACTTATATCATAGCTCGCTATGGTGCGTGAGTTCGACTCCGATACAGGGTGATGATTATTTTTTAATCTTTTTTTTGGGAATAAATTAAACGCAGCTAAACGCACGAATTTAAACCAGTGTAGATGCGTTTATTGAATAAAACGCGTTTGAACACCCAAAAATGTTGCATTTTGGACGCGTTTTAACGCGTCACGTTATATTGCACAAACGCTCGGAAACGCGTCACAAACCCTAAAAATGGTTACATGGGCATCCTTTGAAAAAAGTAGTCTATCTGTGAAAAATAGAAGAACTGCTCTGACGGTACGGTATTTCGCGAGACGGTATACCGCGAACCTGTGGCGGTAACGGTACGGTACAGTATACAAAAATTATCATGCGGTACGGTATGATGCTAATTAAGGCGATACACGGTACGAGGCAGTACTAGATTTTTGCAATACCGTCAGTCCCTGTTCAGAACAAGTCATAACACCAAATCCGACAATCAATCAGCAAGACAAAAAAAATAAATTTCAAGGAAGTCCACTTCAACATTACACGCATGAGAACAGATTAACGGCTCACAGACGTGATGTACATGAAGTCTATTATCGTACCTTCAAGCAAACAATTGTCGATGATGTATACTTGATTGTTGGATATAGAAATAGCCCAAAAGTCAAAGCTGAATTTATCCAAAGAAAACTTCCGCATGATTCACTCCGTCGACATGATTGGAAGACAAGTAAGTTTCGTCTCTTTGACAACTCCTCTTCTCTCTCTTTGTCCAGCCACAACCATATACTTCATTCAATAGAATCGAAGCATCATGCCCACAAAAATAGGACCTGATCGATAAGAACTACTTATTTTCTCTCCAAAATGAACACCACTTCAATGCAACGTATTGTGAAAGCTGTACATACCAGCACCCATACAATGACCGTGAAAACCAGTTTTTTCATTCCCGAGCATTTACGTTAATGTCTTAAATTCTTTAATTGAAAAGTTTGATTTTTCAGTCTCTAGAAAAAACTGGAAAAAACATCGGCTTTTCGCCGGTTTCGTCAAAAAGCAAATCGGTTCAATAACCGGTTGACTGGTTAAGTTCACAGATGAAAACGATCGGTTAGGTTGAGTGGACAATTTTCAAACGATTCCACCACTGAGTCAAGAACGTGCTTTCTATATGAAACTGCACCGCAATCTAATGAAATTTATAGATGACAATACATTTTGTAGAAAAAAGGTCACCACAGCGAAGAAGAATTGTAGATCGCCAAAGAAAAAAATTCATGCCGTTCTTAGTAGTCATCCATCTGTCATGGAAGACTTCGGAGAAGATCTGGACAACACTGTAAAACGATGGGTGCGAAAAAGATGGCCGTTATAAAGGTCTAGTAACCGTGTAACTCGTTCGAAAGATATACAAACTGAGAAACAGATGATGAGTCGTACAAGAAAAAGCATAAAGGACACACCATAGATATAAAGAGCAAACGAGGGATAACAATCACAGGGTCTGAAACTACACAGGAGTGTAGTCGGCATTCGGCTCTGCTGATTGTTGGTACGATCAAGCCAATAATAAGCAATCCATTTTCCAACTGGCCCGAAATAGTTAAGAAATAGATCATCGGCTCGGGCTTTTTCTTAAACGGCAAGGGAGAATCCCAGCAGAGTTCCGGCAAAACAGCTGTGTATTAGAAAACGGTCAAAGGCTGAAAGCCTTTGAAAAAAGTTTACTGAAACCATTTGAGTATCTCCCACGTTATCCGGTCAACTTCCCGTTTCCAAGTGGATTTTAATAAAACTTTTGAAAAGTTATCTATTGGTGTATAATGAGTTGCGATTTAGTTTTGCAAAGGGGGCTGCAAGTTATCTGTACTAACAGAATTAGGGTGATCAAGTATTTATAAGGTTTTTACCTACCAGGTTCGTGTTTTTCAACTTTCCTTATTACCATCGTATGGATGACCTCAAGGGTTATCGACTGGTATATAATTCATTGGAAAAAAGTTTTACTGTGATTTTACGATGATGAAACAGAGAGGATGTACGAATAATCTGTTTGCCTGAAGAACCAAAATTTTGCAAAACGTTGCCTCAAAACCCATGAAGACCTACGGGATAGGAAAGTAATGGATTTCGTACAGAATGGACAGTTTGGAAAGTTCTATCCAATAGTGAAGTCAGAAATATGAATTCATTTCTCGTTTGCTTGAAAATCAGTATACTATGTTGTGAGCACTAGGTATAAGAATAATTCTTTTACACACAATCAATCTAGTCTTCTTCTTCTGTTCAATACTACACTAAAGAACAACAAAGTCCTAATGTTTTCTCTCTAGCACGAAGAACTAACTGCTGAGCAAAATTTTCGAAGCTGCAGCATGGACTAGTTCTGTCGCTCTAGCCGGATGATCCCGCTGAGGTAGAGGTTTTCCTTCATTGTCATCAGTAGCAGCAGTAGCGTCAATGAAGAAGTTCGGATGAACGAGTACGTGAAATTTAAGAAAATCGTTTCCCTTGCTATCGAGCTTTCCATAGTAGCCCAGTCCGGTATTGATCACGTACATGCAATGTTCGTTCACCAGAATTTCGCAGATGCGCGTGTAGACCTGAAAGAGTTGTACAGCAGTAAAGTGGAAATTGTGCTGGCCGAAATCTTTCAGGTAGAATGTCATTTTCATTTCATAATTAGGCATTCCAAATATGATCAGAGATTCGGGCGCAGAATGACCACCACGACGCAAATTCCAATCGCGCAGTTTCAGCTCATTGGCGGAAGTGACGAAGAGATCCGTAGAATAGGTGCCATTCTCGTAGGACAACGGTTCTGCCTCTATTTTCACCATACGATCGAATGCATCAAACATTCGTTGCCACAGTTCAACGGTATCATCTATATCGTCGGGCTTTGCTGCCATCCACTGAAAAGGAAAAACGTCTTTTAAATGAGTACAATATTTCGGCTTCAACTCAAAAAAAGTAGTTTTTCTTTAACGATGCAGTCGCAGATTACGGTGCACGATGACAAAAAGTAACTCAGGTGCATAGTATTTTAATTGTACCAGGCGTTTCATCTTCTAAGTTTTATAGTTCTGATGCACGGTTTATAATTTAATTGCATAAACCAGAAAACGGAGTGTTCTACTGCTATGAATATGCATTTTACACTGCTGGAGGGAAAAAAATTCGAGTAAAATAGAACCGAGCAGCAAAAGATGAAAAATATCATGAAATATTCAGGCTAACTGCACAGAATTAGTCGAAACTAGCGGGAAAATTTGACGGGGTCATACGTACTTGTTAGAATTCATAACAATCTAGTGGAATGGCGTTCAAACTATGAAAGCTCACTGCAGGTCGACTCCGAAAGGTTTTCGTCTCGTCACGGGAAAGTGTATAGATGTCCTGCAAAAACTGAAGACTGTTTATGAAAGTATCATCAGTGATACACTTGGTTTAAGAGGCGCTTTCTACGGAAGTCCGACAGTGAGTGATTGTGAGCAACTCCGATTTGGCTGAGATTTTCGTCGGAACTCCTCTGATTCAGAAGGGCCCCAGGTCTCTCCAAGTAGCAACAACATAAATAAATGAAACCTACTGGATCTGGTGCAGTTATTGATGCTGATCTCGAATCTCGCCTCAAAATCTTGCTTAATGATTCGAGGGTCTCTAAAGGGTCTTCAGAAGATCTCGCCGCGATTCTGTAGAGTTTTCAGTAAACAGGAGTTGGCATCGTGATCAGCATCTTTTATTACTTCTTGCGACGTGTCTTTACGAAATTTTAAGTCTCCAATATGGCCAGGAAAAACGATGTAAGTCCTCATGGAAAAACACATTGACTAACTGTATGCTTAATTTACATCATTTTTCCTGGCCACATCGGAGACTTAAAATTTCGTAAAGACATGTCGAAAGAAGTAATAAAAGATGCTAATCACGATGCCAACTCTTGTTCACTGAAAACTCTAGAGGATCTTGACGAGATCTTCTCAAGACCCTTCAGAGGCCCCCCGAATCATTCAGCAAGATTTTGAGGCAAGATTCGAGATCAGCATCAATAACTGCACTAGATCCAGTAGGTTTCATTTATGTATGTTGCTGCAGGCTAGAGAAACCTAGGGTCCTTTCTAAGCAGAGGAGTTTCGAAGAAAACCTCAGCTAATTCCTAAGGAAAAGGTTTTTGGTCGAGATATTTTGCATGTACATAACCAACGTAAATAGAAACAGTCCCTGAATGCTCAAGTGTTTCGGACTTTCCGTTGCGGAGGAAAAGGGATTTCAGTTAAAACCACCGCTTTTTCAAGGCTTGAGTCCTGTCCATTCCGAAATTCATAACTCCTGAACAGAGAGGTTTTAAGGGCTGAAATTTTTTTTCATAAGCCATTTTTTATGTCTGCTATCTGTGGTAAAAATGTCAACCAAATCGGAGTTGGCCACAATCACTCACTGTCTGACCATACCAGATAATGGCTCTGAACCGAAAGCCTATTTTAAGATCATTTGTAAAACCTTGTAATCCTAGCGTTTGCAAAAAATGCTTCGGAGGAAAGAACTATTGTTGAAAACATGCATTATTCTACTACAAGAAGACGACTAACCATGCCACCGTATTGACCATGAGTGGTTCTCTCGACATTGACGGAAGTGGGATAAAATTTTCCATTCAACGCGAATCCGCAAACACCGTAGCCTGCAGGCACGCCGGGCCATTTTTCTGCTTCTTCCATTTCCTCGATAACAGCAAACCGTGGCAAGAGTGCTTCTCCCCATCCGTCGTTGATATGCTTTGCCAAATAGTCCACTCGTTCAGTTTCTGTCTTAGTTCGATCGTAGAGAAGTGCATAGGAATCGGGACTCATGTTGGTTCCGCCGCCACAGCCAGAAGAATCGTATTTGGCAAAAGTGTCTAGATGAAAATCGTTCTGAACACGTTCCACGGCACGAACAATGCCCTGCGCGAATATTTGCACATTTTCCGGTGTCTTCTTGCGACGTTCCGTTTGACTGGCAGTAAGATAGGTTGCATAGTTGTCGATCACAGTTCCGTCCGAAGCTACAGCGAGGGTAACGAGTAGATCGGCAAAGTTGAGCGATTGCAGAAGAAAGTGATGGTCTGCCTTGTCGTCCGAGGGGATATCGGGCAGAGTGAGTTTGTTTGAGTACGGTTCCAGTTCTTCTTTGTGTTCTTTCACCATTTGATAGGGATAGACGAATGTACGCTGCGAGTGGCGCGTCAGTGTGTCCAAATGACGTAGGATCGAATCAAGATGAAAGCGGAAGCTGGGTATGAGTTGAGAAGAGGGTCGCTGGGCAAACCGTTCACAGACTGCCGTGTACTCTGGTTCATTTTCAACGAATAGCTTCATAATGTCCACGAGTTCGCCTAAAGTCAATTGGGGTAGAATTTTGCTTTTTGGCCTTACCGTGCACTATTATTCATTTCATACGAGTAGGCAGGTTCAGTATTAGACTAATAGCTCGAGAACGAAAACAACCGTTGACAAATGGTTTTCTGCACTCAAGAGGGATGCATACTTTTGTTACCCAGCTATTTGATAGAACAAAGACTTTCTTTCATTTACGACAAACGCAAGTTTTCACTTCCACCGTTGGAATGCTGCAGGAATACCCCGGAGATCTACTTTTATGGAGTACCGGACCACTAGACAACCTGAAATGAGTCGAAACACACGTAATTGGAAACAGTGAGCATCGTGGCAATGTCTATTTCTACCTACACTTCTTTCCCTTGTTAGAAGAAAACGATTTCGCCAAATAACACACTCCAATCGTTTCGCAGCATCAGCGTTCGAAAATACTAGTTTCCACAAATCAATTTCCACTGATTAGGAGAAGCACGTCAGGTAAAAATAAACCTTTTCACAATGCTCGGCGTGTCCAATTAACCCAGTTTCGAGTTATTTCTGACTAGCTAGAGACTCGACACTCTATAAGGGTAGCTCTCGTGAGCATTTTTAGCATTTCAAGGTCACGTGCTATAAATGTGAGAGTAGTCTTAAGAGAGAGGGAGTAGTCCCTCGGGAGATTTTCAGTGCAGCATGTAGACCTCGGCGAGTTACGTATGAAACTCAATTTTCATAACCAAGAAACTAGCTTAGTGGCAAACGTTTTTCAGGAGATATGTCGGAGAATAAAAGTATGGGAACCAAAGTTGTAGAGGACACTCTGGGGTGCAACATTATGCTTTCTCAAATATTTCTGAGCAAAATCTGATTTTTATAGTTCAAAATACGAAACTTTAANACACCCACCCTCCCTCCCCCCCTCCCCCCCCCACCCCCCCTCCCCCCCCCCCACCCCCGCCCCCCCCCCCCCACCCCCACCCCCACCCACACTCACATCCCCCCCCACCCACCCCCACACCCATATATTGCATTTTGCGACCTGATGCCGACTTTTTTTAATTTTTTCAATTTCATGTTTTGATAGCGCATAAAAAATTGCATCGAACTAATGTAGTCTCATTTAGGTTCAAAAGAGTTCGGTGCAGTAGGAGTCCTAGAAAGGGAGGTACCTACGCATATTCGGTCGGGAGTCAATTCGTTTTTCGCTGTCATAAGCAGCTGAGCATTTCAAATGTTTCTTATTCATCTAGATTCAGGTAGAGCTTGAAAAATTGTATCCAAAAGAGGCTTTTTCAGACCATTCACAGATTGGTGTATGTGAGAGAAGGGTCAAAAACCCGGTTTGGATCCACAACTCAGATATAAGGGAAAATGGTCTCTTTTTTTAAGATTACATTTCTGGAATTTGTGATACTGATATTCGTGATCAGCATATCCGACCTGATATCTCTAGTTACTTTCAAAAATTAAATTTTGAAAAAAAAAATTTCAGAACCCTAAGGGAAAGTACAGTGATCAAAAGAACAAAGGTGATATTAAGGAAAATGACTATGCTAGTTTTGTAGTCCATATCGACTTTGTTACTCTCATATAATTATTTCTTGAAAATATTTTGGGGAGAAAAGTGGCTTTATCAGCAGTCGTCCTTTTGTTCATCAAACTTGTGCCACATCACAAGGTATTGAAACCCTTCTCCCATTGGGCTGAAATTTTTAACAGTAAGTTCTGCATATTATTACTGTAAAGAAAAAGGATAGAGTACACATCATAGATATAAAGAGCAAGCGAGAGACAACAATTACAGGGTCTGAAACTACACAGAAATGTAATCAGCCTTCTGTTCTGCTAATTGTTGGTGCGATCAAGCCAATAATAAGCAATCCATTTCCCAAAATAGTTATAAAATCGAAGATCGGTTTAGACTTTTTCTTAAATAACAAAATAATCCAAATAAAGTTCCGGAAACTGCTGTATATTAGAAAAGAGCCAAATACTGAAACCTTTGAAAAAAGTTTACCGAAATCATTCGAGTATTTTCTACGTTGTCCGGCTTACTTCCCGTTTTAAAGTGAATTTTGATAAAACTTTTCAAAATTTATCGATTGGTGTATCGTAAGTTCCGATTTAGTTTTGCAAATGGGCAGTAAGTTATGTGCGCTAACAGAATTAGGCTAATCAAGTATTCATAATATTTTGATCTACCATGTTCATCTTTTCAATTTTCCTTGCTACTGTCGTATGGATGAGTTGCAAGGCTATCGACTGGTGTATAATTCATTGGGGAGCAGTTCTACTGTGGTTTTACGATGATGAAAAAGAGAAGATATACGAATAATCTGTTTGCCTGAAGAACCGAAATTTTGCAAAACTTTGCCTCAAACACATGAAGACGTACATGATGGGACAGTAATGGATTTCGTAAAGAATGAATAGCTTGAGCAAGTCTATCCAATAGTGCAGTCAGAAGTACGAAATCATTTTTCGTTTGCTTGGAAATCAGCAGACTATGCTGTGATCACCAGTTATACAAATAATTTTTCTACATACAATCAATCTAGGCTTCTTTTTATTTTTGGTACTACACTAAAGGACAACAATGTCCTAATGTTTTGTCTCTAGCAGGAAAAACTAAATGCTAAGCAAAATTTTCGAAGCTGCAGCACGGACTAGTTCTGTGGCTCTGGCCGGATGATCCCGATGTGGTAGAAGTTTTCTTTCACCGCCATCAGCAGCAGCATCGATGAAGGAGTTCGGATGAACGAGTACATGAAACTTGAAAAAATCATTTTCCTTGCTATCGAGCTTTCCATAATAGCCCAGGCCAGTATTGATCACGTACATGCAATGTTCGTTTACTAGAACTTCGCAGATGCGCGTGTAGACTTGAAAGAGTTGTACAGCAGTGAAGTGGAAATTGCGCTGGTTGAAATCTTTCAAGTAGAATGTCATTTTCATTTCATAATTAGGCATTCCAAAGATGATCAGAGATTCGGGCGCAGAATGACCACCACGACGCAAATTCCAATCGCGCAGTTTCAGCTCATTGGCGGAAGTGACGAAAAGATCCGTAGAATAGGTACCATTCCTGTAGGACAATGGTTCTACCTCTATTTTCACCATACGATCGAATGCATCAAACATGCGTCGCCACAGTTCGACAGTATCGTCTATATCGTCGGGCTTCGCTGCCATCCACTGAAAAGGAAAAACTATCAAGATAGGTATGAATACGTATCTTACACTGCTAGAGAAAAAATATTGGACAAAATAGAACCAAGCAAGAAATAGAAAAGATCATGAAATACTCAAGTTAACTGCGCGGAACTGGTCGAAACGAGCGCGAAAATTTTACGGGGCGTACGTACCTGTTAGAATTAGTAGCAAACTAGTCAAACGGCTATTGAATTATGAAATCTCATTAGAGATTCGGCTCCGAAAGGTTTTTGTTCCGTCACAGAAAACTTTATAGTAGTCCTGCAGAAATTGAAGACTGTTTCCGAACCTGTCATCGATGATACACTTGGTTTGAGAGCCGCTTTCCGAGGAAATCAGACAGCGTCAGACAGTAAATGATTGTGAGTAGCACTGATTCAGCTGAAATTGTTACCGCAAATAGCAGACATGAAACCTCTTAAAACCTCTCCGTCGAGGAGTGATGATTTCGCAAGTGGACACGATTAAAGCTTCGAAAATCGGTGTGTTTCACAAAAATCGTTGTCTACAACGAAAAGTCAAAAGTAGTTGAAACTTTTTATCTAGCCGATAACCACATAAACCAATGAAGCCTAGTAAATATGATGCAGTTTTTGATGTTGATCCCGAATGTCACCTCAAAAATCTTACTAAATGATTCAAAGGTTTCAGAACGGTCTTTAAGAGATCTCATCGAGATCCTCTAGAGTTTTGAATAAATAGGAATTGGCATCGTAATCAGCATATTTTATTACTTATTTCGATATCTCTTTACTGAATTCTAAGTCTCTGATGTGAATAGGAAAAATGATGCAAATTTGGCATATTGTTAGTCAGTGTTGTTCTTTCATAAGAACTTACATCATTTTTCCTGGCCAAGTCGGAGATTTACAATTCAGTAAAGACATGTCGAAATAAGTAATAAAATATGCTGATTACGATGCCAATTCCTATTTATTCAAAACTCTAGAGGATCTCGGTGAGATCTCTTAAAGACCGTTCTGAGATCTGTGAATCATTTAGCAAGATTTTTGAGGTGACATTCGGGATCAACATCAAAAACTGCATCACATTTACTAGGTTTCATTGGTTTATGTGGTTATCGGCTGGATAGAAAGTTTCAACTACTTTTGACTTTTCGTTGCAGACAACGATTTTTGTGAGAATCATGAGTTTTCGAGGCTTTAGTCGTGTCCACTTGTGAAATCATCACTCTTCAATGGAGAGGTTTTAAGAACCGAAATTTATTTTTTCATAACCTAGCTTTGATATCTGTTATTTGTGGTAAAAACTTCATTTAAATCGGTGTTCCTCACAATCGATTGTATTTAAACATACGAGATAATTGCTCTTAACCGAAAACTTATTTTAAGATCATTTGCAAAAACCTTGTAATCCTAGTGTGTGCAAAAAATGCTCCGGAGAAAAGAATTAGGATTGAAAACATGTATTATTATACAACAGGGAGACGACTAACCATCCCACCGTATCGACCATGAACGGTTCTCTCGATATTGACGGAAGTGGGATAAAATTTTCCATTCAATACGAATCCGCAAACGCCGTAGTCCGCAGGCACACCAGGCCATTTTTCAGCCTCTTCCATTTCCTCGATAACACCAAACGGTGGCAAGAATGCTTCTCTCCATCCGTCGTTGATGTGCTTTACCAAATAGTCCACTCGTTCACTTTGTGTCTTGGTTCGATCGTAGAGAAGCGCATAGGAATCGGGACTCATGTTGGTTCCGCCCCCACAGCCAGAAGAATCATATTTGGCAAAAGCTTTTAGACGAAAATCGTTCTCAACACGCTCTACGGCATGAACAATGCCCTGCGCGAATTTTTGCACATTTTCCGGTGTCTTCTTGCAACGTTCCGTTTGGCTGGCAGTGAGATAGGTTGCATAGTTGTCGATCACAGTTCCGTCCGAAGCAACAGCGAGTGTAACGAGTAGATCGGCAAAGTTGTGAGATTGTAGAAGAAAGTGATGATCTGCCTTGTCGTCCGAGGGAATATCGGGAAGAATGAGTTTGTTCGAGTACAGTTTCAGTTCTTCTTTGTATTCTTTCACCATTTGATAGGGATAGACGAATGTACGCTGCGAGTGGCGCATCAGTGTGTCCAAATGACGATGGATAGAGTCAAGATGAAAACGAAAGCTGGATATGAGTTGAGCAGAGGGTCGCTGTGCAAACCGTTCACAGACTGCCGTGTACTCTGGTTCATTTTCAACAAATAGCTCCATGATGTCGATGAGTTCGCCTAAAACCAAATTGAGATAGGAACTTC
Source organism: Rotaria sp. Silwood2 (assembly GCA_905329745.1). Lineage (NCBI taxonomy): Eukaryota > Metazoa > Rotifera > Eurotatoria > Philodinida > Philodinidae > Rotaria > Rotaria sp. Silwood2. The sequence continues at coordinate 5,975 of CAJNSZ010001328.1, read as the reverse complement.
GTTTTTTGGTCTTACAATGAACTATATTTCATTTCATAACATTGGCGGATTCAGTGGCAGACTAATAGCTGGAGAATGAAAGCAGCCGTGGATAATGGAGAGTGAGGAGGCGAAGACCATAAAACAATTAATCAGATTATACAGAGTCTTCTGGAATTTTTCAGGAGATGTTTGAAAGACCTAGGATTTCATTGCGGTTGGTGCTGCAACCAGAACTTTTATCACTGAGCTATTCGATAGAACAAATAATTTCTTTCATTTAAGACAACATGCGCATTTTTCACTTCCACTATTCGGATGCCACAGGAATGCCTCGGAGACGTACTTTTATGGAGTACCGAACTATTAAACCACCCGAAATGATTCGAAAACCGAGTAATTGTACACAACAGGCATTGCGACAATGTTTGTTTTCATCTAGCGTTCTTTCCATTGTCAGAAAAAAGAAAACGATATCACCAAATAACATGGTCCAGTTGTGTCGCAGCACTAGTGCGCGAAGATACTAGTTTTCCAATGCTCGGTGTGTTCGATTTTCCCAGTTTCGAGTTACTTCTGACTGGGTAAAAGCCCGACACTCTGTAAAGGCAGTTCTTGTGAGCATTTCTGTAGCATCTGAATGGCACGTGCTAAAAATGTGCGAGTAGTCTTAAGAGGCGAGGAGTAACTTCTCATGAGGTTCTCGGTGCGGCATGTAGAGCTCGGCGAGTTATGTATGAAACTCAAGTTTCGTAATTTTCCGCCTTTTTTTGAAGTAGTTACTGAATTTACTGTACCAATTTTCCTGAGAGCTCCGTAAAACCAATGAACTAGTTTCATTGCATCCTTTTTTCCAGAGGATATGTCGGAGAATAAAAGTGCAGAAACAAAAGTTGTAGACGACACTCTGGAGTACAACATTAAGCTTTCGTAAAAATTTCCGAGGAAAATCTGAGTTTTTAAGTAGAAAGTGCTGAAGTAAAAGTTTTAAAGTTTTGTATTTTGAAGTATAAAAATCAGGTTTTGCTCACAATTTTCTAAGAAAGCAGAATGTTGCACTTCAGAGTGTCCTCTACAACGTCGGTTCCCACCATTTTATTCTTCGAACTATTGTCTGAAAAAAGCTTTCGGCGCAATTTCTGTGGAATTTAAAATGTGGAACACGATGAAACTTCTTATGTTGCGAATGAATGGATTCAGCGATATATGCATCAATTTTTGTAAACCACTCTGTTAAAAGACATTGAAATCGAGTACTTACAGTGTGTACGGGCCTTGACTCAAACATCAATCTTGAACCTTTTAAATCACTTTTTTTTCACATATTCTAATTAGAACCCTCTTCACAAATCTGTTGAGATTAAAATTTTATACCGAGCCTTTGTTCGGTTCAATATCTATCTCATTTTTTAATACTATACTGATGCCGATCTGCGATGGACTTCCATAGTCTATCGGTTACGGTCTGTGACCAAGTAGCAACGATTATTACAGTATCTGTCTCCATTTGTGAAGGGCTGGTAAGGAATACTATAATGCCTGTGACAGTCTGTGCGGAGAAGGTGCAAATTTCTACCATTAAACACTTCAGTACTCTCTTTTAGATCGTGTTTCACAAAAATAGTAGCACAGGTGGACCGATTGATGGAAACATAGCGGAATAGAACTCATTGGAGAGAAGCATTTTTGCCGTTGGCTCCAGAAACATTATTTTTCAATTGCAAAGACACATCCATAGCTTATTGACCATGGGCTGTTCAATGGAGTCGTTTTCAACAAATTTGGTGACAGTCAAAAACCCGGTTTTCACTAAGCACTCGTAGTTTTTGAAATACTGCTACTTGTGACTTGATTAGTTTCGCAAACAACAGCGGCCCTATTCTGAGATTCTGGAATTTTCGATAGAATTCTAGAACTTTGAAAACAATCAAATTTTTACCATAAATAGCCATATATAGAGCTACAAATAGCTTTCTACTAGCTTATGCTACAGAATCGTGGGTTATACTGCTGACCTACATTCATCGAGAACTATACGTACTGCGGTTTTCAACACAACGGCTCTTATTATGACTGAGATCCGAGGCGGGATACTTTTGGACAGTACTGTATCTCATTAAAAGGAGCATAAAATTCTGATCAGGACTATTCCATGCAATCTTATCCACTCAATCCAGACGTGTCTTTAAACAAGCTATGGTCTATCTACTTTTGTAGAGCTCGACCTTCTGAACATTTTGCATATATAAACTATGAAAATCGGTGGTTCCGGTAAAAAGTTCATAGGTACATTAGATGACAAAAAAAAGTAATGTCCTTATTACTTTTTCTATTTGAGACTTTTTCACTGGTATGCCTCTGCTGGTTTCACCACAGAGTTTAACGAGTTTTCAGAATATAACATAATAAAATTGTTCTCACCTATAGTCAGCGAGAGCATAGGATCATGCATTTCAAACGTTTCGTGCATGAATCTCAAGGAGGACGGATTGCAGGACTCAACCACCTAGTCAGTTTTGTAGAGTAACTCGAGTTCCATAACGTGCACTAGGTCACTGTTCTCGCACATTCGAAAATCGATTTTTCTTTTTGAACGAAGTTTCGCCAAAATCACTCTATAACGATTTTTCAATTTTTCGTTTTTACCGCCAATATATATGTCTTGAATTCAAACGAAACTTGAGAAAATATATGTATTTCAGCGCTAGAAATCTCGTAGGATCAATGCAAGAACTTTCACTCACACATAGAGAGTGAATCTATGGGTATTACAGCTTAATAGTGGAAAGATTTTTCTTTTCAAGTTTTGTCTCCAGAATCAAAATTAGAACGTAAATCAAGCTAAAAGTTACCGCTTACGAGGGAAGGTCGTTAGTTGTTCAAAGGTAGGGAACCACAAGACTAGAATAGTCCTAAGAGGATTTTGGCACCTAGGCCTTTGGAGCCGTGTTCTGGGCTTTTTACTGAATTTTTCACCATTCTTTTGATATTGAGCCAAAAATCAAGTAACGGAGTTTCGACCTGAAATTTTCCTCATCGATAGGCCTAATTATCATTAGAATATTCTGAAAGTTTCAGCCGAAAAAAGTGTTCCTTTGTCGAAATATTGGATTATCAAAAAATAATCGCTTATCGCAGACAAGACGCAAAATGTCCGTTTCCTTGAAAATTAAATATCTCGACAAAGGAACACTTTCTTTGGCTGGAACTTTCAGGATATTCTAATGATGATTAGATCTATCTATGAGAAAATTTTCAAATCAAAACTCCGCTATTTGATTTGTTTTGCTCAATATCAAAAGAATGGTGAAAAATTCAGTGAAAAGCCTAGAACTCGGCTCCAAAGCCCTAGCTGCCCAAATCCAGTTAGGATTATTCTAGTCTTGTAATCCCCTACCTTTGGCCAAAATATAAAGTCAAAAGCGATTGGACACTTGAGGATTTTCCCCCGTTAGTCCTAAAACAAAAAGTACTACGTGAAAAGCTAGCCCCGACATACTTTTGCGTGCCCTGACTACTCAATTCTAGGTGAAAAGTTGGATTCATGAGCTAGGCCAAAGTAGATCAAAGATTCTTTATTCGATCCTTCCTTTTGCCTGTATGACTGAGTGGGTGTCGGTGAAAAAATTATGAGTGTGATGTGTGAGTACGTGTCTGAGTATGGTGTGGATGTGATCAATCTCTCTTCATCCGCACTCACCCACACCCAACGAACATACAGAGCATCTTTTAACGTTAAGCTTTTAAAATTGTGTTTTCTTAACCTTTCCTTTACTTTCTGTTTCTCCCTGAAATTGTTTTTTTCCTGAAGTTCCCTTAAAAACATTATTGGTCACATTAAAACGTATTACGAACTCACAATCTTCGGTCAAAACCTGTTGCTAGTGAATCAGTTCAATTCTTTTACATGTTTTTTACGAAACATTCAGAAAATTAAATGACGTAGCTGCAAGTAAACAGAACTATATTTTGATCGAGCTAAACAGTATTGTAACAATCTGGCATTTTTGAATCAATCTATTAAAAGAATCTGTTCTGACATAAATGTGGCGGGCTACAGAGGCACAAATCGAACTAAATTCGATTTGGTCGCAATAACATTTTATGACTAAACTTTTAGTTTTGATAATATATTCTTCCTCCTCGTGACTGCCAATCTGTCATCCATTTTCGGAGATAAAATGTCCAAACAAAACCCTCTCTTAATTATTTAAGCAGAATCTTTACAGGACCGATTCTGTTGCCAGATTTTTATAAGCTGGATTTTTACACATTCTGGTAAAAGTTTAGTTCCAGTTTTTTTTCACAGACTTCGAAATGAAATTTCCTTTTCAAATACTTGCATAGCAAGTGAAGTTCTATTGATTCTTATACATCAGTAAAGGAATTTAGTTATAGTTATACTACTAATATAAATCTCATCTATTATTTATAATGGCAGTCATCCGCTCCAGAGGTAAGAAAAAAAAAGATGCCTGCAGTTCTGTGTCACAAAAAATATTTTCTTCTTACCTTTTTCCGTTTCGTGTAGAACCTGAATGGGCACTTGCTTTTTCAAACGCTGCTCGACAATTTTCTTCAATTTCAAATAGCTTTTCATTTCGACTGGATTTGGCGGTGCATAGACGAGCACTTTGCCCCCGTTAGGAAAACCAGTGGATAACCAGAGGGCAGATAGGAGGGATCGATCGGAGTCGCTTACATCGTCTCCTGTTAATCCATCCAGTCCAGCTGGTGTAATGTTATCGAAGATAAGTATGGTATCGGCGTTGTCAAACGTCTGAGAAATTCGACTAGCCAATTCTGCTCGGTATTCCAATTCGGCGCCATGTTCCACGCCCCAGCTTGCTAAATCATCGGCGGACAACTTACTCAGCTCGTCGCTTGTTCGACCTATGACAGGCTTTTGCTTTTCGATGAGAGAGAAGAGGTCGGTTGGGATTGGACTACTAACACTTTCATTTTGCACTGTGATAAATGCCATTATCTAAATTAAAGGTGAAACGAGTGAGGACAGCAATTTTATGGTGGATGTGTGTGAGTGTGAGAAGATCCTCTTTTCATACACTCAACTCTGTACGCCCAACACTCACACACCAACACCTATATTCGCAACTACACGACTGCACCTGCAAACTTGCATCTTAACATTTAAAGGTGTTCGTCTTACAACATTTGTTTTTCTTGTTATATGTATTTAAGGAGAATATCCTCCCTCTTTCCAGAGTCTCTGAGCAAGAACTAGGCAAAAAATTATAAAACTCTCAGGACTGATGGATCTCGACGAGAAGAAAGAAAGTTGTCATCGACTCGAGATTCTCAGATATCTCGTTCCGGGAGTTGTAGGGGTCATAACGGTTAAAACTGAACAAAAATTTTCCCCTTCGCAAAATCGATACATCATTTACATCATTTTCGTAGATCAAGAGAAGGAGAATGCTGTAGACATTGTCAAAAATCTTTTTGTAATCATAGAAATTTTCGAAAAGCTGCGAAGTTTTACAGAAAAGACACTTCGAAGAAAAAAAGACGCATCCCAGTTTGATCAAGTACTCATAAAAAAAGATTTTAGCCCGATCATTTTGAAAAAACACTTCAAAAACTGCTTTTGAAAAAAATACAAAATACAAAAAAAAGTTTGTTTTTTCTTCGTTCTGGATCATTACAGGTTTTGTTTTATCGCGCATTGAATGTCCATAGAAAGAGCTACTTTAGACGAATATTAGTATAATACATTATTACTTTTCCACTATGAAAGAAGATTTCAAACTGAAAGAGTAATTGAATACAAATCATGCTTTGTCTTCTGCCATATATGATGGCTATTTCACTCTCAGGCCTTGATTTACTTGCTTTAGCAGTATTTTTCAGATAGTTTACTTAGGGTGTACCAAAAGTTCTGATCACGGCGTTACTTAGCCATATAGTAAGCTTTAAAAATCTTTCTTTCTATATAAGCCTGATAGAGAAAAGAATGCTCTATTTTTCTATGCTAT
>CAJNSZ010001327.1:0-29672 GCA_905329745.1 Rotaria sp. Silwood2 | reverse complement strand
TTGCAAGTATTGGTGTCAACTCATTTAACAGACGATTAAATGAATTCACATCGATTGCGTATATTGTGAAATTTCCTGCTCGACTTAGCTGAATATCAGAAATTCGTAAGTCCTTTAAATTTTGTTTGATGACGTCATTTAATTGCATCTTGTTTAGCTTCACGCCCTCTAGAATTAGAGGTGCAATACTAAAATTTGATTGCTTGTTTAAGCCTGCCTTTGTTCCTGTAGAATCCTTTGTTTGTGTAGAAGCCTTTGTTCTTGGATTATGACTAATCGCCATTGTTCCTCCAACATCAGCTACTGCTGTTTGACCTTGTTGTGAATTAAATAAATCTTGCCTTTGTTTATTTGCACCGGTTCCTCCTTTTTTTGGAGGCATAATTAAGAGATCACCTGACGTAAAAACACCTGGAGATACTAACCTTAATTAATAATTCCAAAAATAATTTGGAAATTGGGTGTAAAATCAATTAAAAATAAAAAATATAATCGACGAGTTTAACAAAGAAAATGTTCGTAACCGACAAGATAGAATGCGACCTATCTCGACCGAGAAAAATAACGAATGAAATCATATTTAACAGAGATTTTTCACTAACGTATATTTTCAATAAAAACTTACATTTATTTTTTACAATAAACTTCAGTAATGGCTAACTGTTGAATAATCTAAACAAAAAATAACATTAATTATTCACTTCACTTCATTGTCTTACAAACAAAAGAATCTATACTTAGATAAAATAAATAAACGATCAGATGAATATGTCTATCACACTATATCACTATCAGATGTATTGTGATTTCACTATTGTATACTTTCTTTTCAAGTGGTTTGCTTGTTCATGTTATATATACATATGTCGTGGAGCAGTTACAATGCGCGACGAAATTAAAACTTCATCAGACAAATTTGACGAATTTCTAGCTAATTTTTTTCACATTGTCATAACTTCGTCAATTTTGTCCGACAAAGTTAAAAGTTCATCGAATGGTGTAACTTGTCTATGACATACAGATACGTCAGCGTCCAAATTAACATTATATTCAATCGTATATTCGTCTAAGTAAATGTGACAATTGACATTGGGGTACTTGTTTACTTGAGACACAGTACTCTTACCCTCACGCAGTGTTGTGTATGCAAATCATATCTCTCCTGTGTTTAAAGTAAACTAGTACCTTTATAAGTTGCGTCTTTTGCAAAAACAAAAATGTTCTTGTAATACCTAAGCGGGGATAGTTTTCTGGATTTTTTTTTTATACAATTCAATAAAGTTCTTCAAGATCTACAAGAATATGAATATCAACAATTTTCCAGATCCTGTTTCTGATACAAAACTTGGAGACAAGTAGAAAGACTAGTAAAAATCTCATATATCGTGTATTAAAGAAAGGGTGCTTAATTTTCAATACCTGTAGAAAATCGATTAGTTAGGCTGTTTCTGAAGCTCGGACAGAGTACTTTCATCTACAGTACGTGCCAAAGCATCTCAAAACATAAAATAATAGACAGAACAATCGATCTACCAAACTTATTAACAGTTACCTATACTTTTCAATACATGATTTGCCAGAGTTTTAATAGTTTGTCTGATTACTTTCAGAGTTTGTATTCAAACGAGAAAATTTTTTTTTTGGATACCCATATTTTGGTAGAGCTTGTTGAATTATATCTAATCATACAAAAATATCTATCAAGATATATAAAAATCCATATCTCAATCGACTTTGATTATTCAAATATTGCAAGAATATTTTTGTTTTAGCAAAAAACGCAACTTATAAATTTTTCACTCAAAATTAGTAAAATGATCATCACTTTATAATAAATATATGTATTTCTACTGTCTTGTTTTCAGATGATAGCTCTTCTCTTTCTCTACAAAATTATATAATTTGATCAATACTTTCATATGAGTTTGATATAGATATTCTTGATTTACTAAGGAGGGGTCGAAACTTTGTGACCACCCTTTATTAGGGGTCGACCAGATTAGTTCAAGTTCATGTCTGAGGAACTGTTCGAACAGCTCTTTTGAACTGAACTGAACTGGTCGACCCCTACCCTTTATGTTACTCAGTCGATGAATATCGATATAATGCAATTTGCATAAGTCGAAGGACAAACAATACCCATGTTTGTAAATTCCATAAGTGATTTTTTTGCATATTTGTGTGAATGTTAGATATTTCAATTATGGGTGCAATGTTTGAGATAATGTGAACCGTCTCATTTATTTTCGTTTTCATTCTTCAACATGCAAAATAAGCGAATATTTTGTTTTACTTTCTACTAACTGATGAAGACACTAATATTTATTTATTGTTTTTGTTCCTCTTGTTAAAGTAAGGAACGTTCAGCGTATCCGCATCAAAAAATGCAATAGAAAAATGTCTTCTTTTTTACGGTAGAAAATGTTACCATAGCTTTCGACATGGAGTAAGTATGTTCAGCATAGGAAAATAATTCAGATGACATAAGCTGTTTAGTGTCTTTTTTTAATGTATGATTAAGATGTCATCCCATGTCTTTGAACTTTTTCCCAAAAAACAGTAAATAGTGTTGGAGATTTTGGTTTCTGTCCACAAGTATTCTAGAAAGACTTTCAATTTGCTGATTCTACGAAATATAAAAAACTTTTGCATTCTCTTATTTAGGAAGCCAAATCAAGACAGGTGCGAAGATCTAGATGTGATCAAAATCGCGTTTTTTACAATTAACGACAGCTAAATGTAGTGGCAACTTTTTTCCATATTAGTTCTCGAGCATTGATAGCTGTTTATAGAAACAAGTCTAATTTGCCTTATCTTGATTCGAATTTTATATCCAATGCCTGTTTCAATACATGGCAAGCATGGTATACTTTTCTTTATAAAATTATTCATAATGATTTATATTTTTCTATTTTCTGTTTATACTTCTGTTCGGATTTGAAACTAGCAGCACAATGATGTTTTTCGTAAATTAAAATAATTTTTCATTCACAAGTTTGATTTTTGACTGATGAAAACAGAGTTTTCTGATTGTTAAATACAATTGTAAATCAACAAATAGTTGGACAAGCTACATTCAATTTTTTTATGAGATAAAAAGCGATAATAAAAATCAATTTTTATTTTCTAAAATACGAATAAAAAAATGACAAGAGATTATATTGAGATAGAGTAACTACGCTTATTTTGTGTATATATACTGTTATATGAAAACAATCCCTGCAAGCAATAGTTAAGAAAAATGAAAAAGAAAAAGATTTCTTTTTTCTATTACAACATTTAAGTTTGAATTGTATATTATTGTTGAAGTGTAGTTGTTTAGTTAAAGTTATCTTGAAAATGATAAAATTCCCATTTTTAATTGATGTTTACTTAGTTATTGATGACGTTCTTTTCGTCGTTTTAATACGGGAATCAGACCACTTAATAAAATGGAACCACCAATGATTAAATATATGACTGATCAAAACCCGAAAAACATCATGCATTGTGCCTAAAATTAATCAAAATATATTCAAAGAAAATTTTTCTTCGTTTGGTTTTTTTCTTACCAATAATGACTGTTCCTATAGCAACAGCAATAGCTTAAAATATTAAAAGAACATCCAAAGCATCATATAAGTTATCAACACCAACTAAATCTACAATAATAATTGATGTTAAACCAACATAACCACCAGAATAAAATCCAAGTAATCCAGCATAAATTATATGTGTATGAACAAATGAATTATATTGTTGTTAGACCAACAATTATTAATGTTGTATTATATAATATGAAACGATTAATATGAGTATAAAAGAAAAAATTTGTTTTTATATTATCGATTATCGATCACCTAAATAACTGATAATGACTCGATCAAAACAATTAGCTATACCAATAGACATAATAATCGAGCGTCTTTGATATTCAATAACTTTAGTATCAGTAACTAAATCATTAGCAAAATTATATGGAACATTAATATCAGATTTGTTAAAGAATTTAATCCAGCAAATGAAGCATCTTTTAATAAACCAAGATCAATTTGTTCAGCAATGTTGGTCAGAAATAATTGTTTTTTGCTGTATTATTAACAAAATTTACGACGATATTAATATTGATTTTTCGTAACTTGTGAAAAGTTCCATTTCTTTATTCAAGGTAATTGTAATGCTTCAATACAGTTTTTACTAATATTTCTCTTATGAATCTAAAGTATGAACATTCATTTGTCAGTAGTAAAAGAATCAGTCGCTTTGTTGAAGGTATGATAGAAATATTCAATTTTTTCTGTGGTAAAGAAACTTTTGAGCTACCCTATAGCGTAAGTCGCTGGTGACTCACATCGCCTCGAATGTGTTAAATAAAACTATAAAAGAACTATTTTATAATGTATTAATAGAAAATAAAGAGCTAAATAGAAAAGAATAAATATAAGTTCATTCGAGTAAACAAAAAAGATAATTAAGCAGAAATGAATGAGCTTACATTTTATTATATTTTTACTTAAATAAATTGACAAAAAAAAAAGAAAAAGAAAAGTAACACATTTTTTTTATGCAAAAACATATAAAATATTATTCTTGTGAGCCTATTCTTAATATGGATAGCCAACTTTTGAGCAATTATTTCTTGTTTCTAATCTTGTAAAATCGTGTGTTACTCTTTTCAATTGTTGATATTCAATACCAAGTAAAATATTATTTGATAGGAATGTTTTTGTGTCGAATAAAAATTGTTCAATATACCCTAGTGAATGTACTCATCCAGAGAGTACGACTTGCCAGCATGAGTACTCAGATTACTCGAGCGAGTACTCTCAAAAATTCACGAGTATGTAAAATGATTGAGTACTCACATACGTACTCAGACGAATATTTCACTATACATCTACTCATAGGCAAGACGCTAAGTACTCATTGTAGTACTCGTCGTCTTTTTTTCTGAAAAGACTCAATATACAGAACGGAATGTGTTAGGACGAAGAATATGTCGTGCGCTGACTTTCGATGGACGGTAAGTTCACAATTTTAACAAGACAATTTCCTTCTGTGACTGTGACGTTGCAGAGAAGCGGACTTATCCAGAGTCTACGAAGCCCCTCGAAGGGCAACAAACTCGGACTTTAAATGGTCCAGTTGCTACTAACTATAAGAAATGAATGATCGTAGTGCTCAACTAGAATACGCTGCCATGAAAGTAACGATGTGTAGTACTCATATACTCGAAACTCATGGTGAGTACGACCGACGAGTACTCAAAAGTCCCGAGTACTCATGAGTACTCGCGGCATTTTCTAGCGTGAGTACTTTTTGAGTACTCTCTAGGTGAGTACTTTCACTAGGGTAATCATCATGTGCTTCATCAAAATACAATTCGCTAAGATGAGAAAATTCAACAACTGATAAAAATCTTTGTTCATGATTTTTTTTCTTTTGTGGTGTTTGATTATTTAATGATAAATTTGTAATAACTGGAAATGATTTAGAAATTTGAATAAAAAATTCATGTTCAAATGGACATTCATCAAATAATAAAACTTTTTTTACATTTCTAAACAATCCACCTGGAAAATTATTTGTAATGTTATAATAATATTTCATTGTATTTGTACATGAATATGAATAAATGTTACAAGAAGCCATTTGAGAATGAGGATAATAATTAACAGAAGAAACAAATTTTTCATTTCCAATAATTGATAATGTACGTCGAACATCTTCATTTGATGGTAAATTCATTAAATTATCAATAAATATAAATGAATGAATATTAAATTTAAATTTTTTCAAATATAATAAATAATCTAAAATATTGTTTTTTAAATCATTACCATCTATAAATGTATTATTATGATTTATTTGAAGATATAAACTAAGTTGTTCTAAATATGACATTCGACGTACAAGTGGTACAACTAATTCATCATACATGCTTGTGTTTACATCAGATGTTAATGAAAAACATTTTAAATTACATAACTTTTCCTACAAAATAAAATAATTTCATTAATTTATTATAATAAAAATTAATTTACTTTATTATCAATTAATTGATTTGAATGAATAATTGAAACATTAATATAAATTGTATGTAATTTATTGAAGCGACCATCAAACAAATAGATACAATCATCAAAGTTTTGTACACTAATAAATAATTCTAATAATGTTTCAGAAAAAATTTGTTTTCGTAATGACAATTCATTTAATGATAGTTGTTCATCACAAACAAACGACGTTTGAAAGTTTAAATAATATAAATTTTTAAACATATTTAATATATATATAAGTATACGTGCTACTGTATTTTTTGCTATTCTTGGGCTTTTATTTTCAAATGTGATTATAATTGATGATATTTGCTTTTGGAATATATGAAATAAAGAATAGAAACCTAAATAAATAAACAAAACAAAATAGAAAAATAGCTAACGGGTGGGCCAGAATAAATGGCGGTCTCAGTATTTTGACTATAACGTTTTTTCTTGTTGATCTTTAGAGCTGGTTGTTTTACCCAAAGTTGCGGCGTGAAATTCTCTACAAAACTATAACTAAAGTTATTTTCGTAGAAAGTTAAGGAAAAAAGCTAAATGAATATTTTTCAAAACATAAAAAGTGCCTAACTTTCAAAGCTAGCGAGTGTTTCATGCATGCTTGGTATTTGCATACCCTTTTTAATTATCAAGTAGGTGTATTTTAAAAACAAAGTACACCATAAGATGCAGCATGAAAAGCTCTACAGGCTACATTAAAAATTTTATTTTATACATGTACTTTTTATTTTCTAAATGATCAAAATTTTGTGCGACCAGTTTTCAACTCTGCGAAAAAGACCATTTTTTGGTTGCACAATAGTTTGCATATTTTAAAAACAAAAGATGCATGTATATAAAATGACTTGTTCTTTGTAAGTTGTAGAGCTTTTCACACTGCATCTTGTGGTATATTTAATTCTCTTTTAATAGAATATATTAGTGGATACAAAGTTGAAATAAGAAAAACGAATTCGTAGTGTACCAAAAAAATGATCTTGTTTGCAGTGTCGAAAACTGGTCACACAGAATTTTGATCATTTTGAAAACAAAAGGTGTACATATAAAATAAGGTTTTTAATGCAACTTGTAGAGCTTTTCACGCTGTATCGAATAGTATATTTTGCTTTTAAAATATGTGTACTAGAGGAGAATAAAAAACGAGATACGAACACTAGCCATTCGTAGAACACCCGTTAGCTTTGAAAGTTGGGCACTTTTTATGTTTTGAATAATATTTATTTAGCTTTTATCCTTAACTTTCTACGAAAACAACTTTAGTTATGGTTTTGTAGAGAATTTCACGGCGCAACTTTGGGTAAAACAATCCGCTCTAAATATCAAAAAGAAAAAACGTTCTAGTTAAAATACTGAGACCGCCATTTCTTCTGGCCCACACGTTAATCATCGAATGTTCTTACCTTTAAAAAAGTATAAAGCCATTCTGATATTCATATTATATAAACCAACACCATATAAATGAGGATAATCTATTCCAAGAAGAAATTGTTCTATTGATGATAATTCAAGATTTAACCATTTGATTTTATGATGAATCTGAGGTAAAATTTTTAAACAAAATTCATCAATTAAACTATCATCAAATCGATGTATAAGATCATTTGATGACCAAGCGAATAATGTTAATTTACTTATAAAAATTTTATCATGCAATAAATTATCTAATCGCTTATTTATTCCCTCTACTGAAAGGAGGGTCATTCGCCGAAATGAGGTAGGTTCGTTCGTTTGTTCGCACCGAACAAAAAAAATGTTCTTTTGACCGTCTGCAGCTTTCTTAGTGAAGTAGCAGAAAATAATCTGCACAAATCGAGCCAATCAGAGGTTTCGCCGATATGGGCTCTTAGCCAATGGGATTCGGCGAAGCCAAAATCGAACCAACCAGATGTTATCTCATATGGCTCTTAACCAATGGAATTTAGCAAAGCCGAAATCGAGCCAATTAGAGGTTTTCGCCTGTAGGCTCTTAACCAATGGGATTTCGCGGGGGCAAAATCGAACCAATCACAGCTTTTTCGAAATGGGCGCGTAGCCAATGGGATTTCATGGAGCCGAAATCGAACCAATAAGAGCTTTTTCGAAACTTGGTCTTAGCCAATGGGATTTTGCGGGGGCGAAATCCATCCAATCAGAGCTTTTTCGATATGGGCTCTTAGCCAATGGGATTTTATGAAGCCGAAATCGGGCCAATCAGGGGTTTTGCGGTATGGGTGCTTAACGAAGAGGATCTCACGGTACGGAACTGCAGCAAAGCAAGCATTTTTCGATATGGGCGTATAGCCAATGGGATTTGGTGAAACCGAAGGCCAGTGATGAGTGGTTTTTCGATATAGGCGATTAGCCAATGAGATTGCATGCAAGGAAAGCTAAGCCAATGAAGTGCTTGTGGTTGTGGCCCATCAGCGAATGAGATTTTGCGCAAGGAAAGTTCTGCCAATCAGAGGTTTTTTGATATGGTGAATGTAATTGTCGATTATCATTTAAATGTACACAATGATCAGGAGGTATGATCAGTGGTTGTTATCCACTTGAATCTATTCTTTAAACAAAGCTTTCCTGCTTATACGATCAAAATTGTATTGATTCTAATAAAAATTTTGCAATATTAAATATATCAACATTGGGAAAAAGTCAATTTAATTTAAATTCAACAATTGAGTCAATTTTAAATAATTTAATGATTGAAGAGTATAAAAGCTGTTGTTTTTTTAATGCATAATGATGTATATTTCTTCATAATGGCTTACCTTACATCATATAATTTCAACAGTATAATACTCCATATATACTTCAATCAGATGTTAGTTATGCATCATATCTGATATTCCCTTAAAGTCCTCTATCACAGTCTATAATAATCCCTGAGTCGTGTCTGTCACGGTCTGTGATGGGTTCAGAACCCTGTCTGTCATGAGTCCAAAGCCTGTCTATCGCCGTCTATCATGAGTTCAAAGATCTGTCTGTCACAGTCTTTGATGGGTCCAAAGCCTGTCTGTCATGGTCTGTGATGGATCTCAAGTCTGTCTGTCACGGTCTGTGATGGGTCTAGACCCTTTCTGTCACGGTCTGTGATTGGTCCAGAGTCCTGTCTGTGACGGTCTGTGATAGGTCTAGACCCTGTCTATCACGGTCTGTGATGGGTCCAGAGCTCTGTTTGTCAAGGTCTGTGATTAGTATACTGCGTGATCACTAAAATCACGATCACGATCATGATCACGCGTGATCGTGATCAAAAATATCAATCACGCAGTACACTATCTGTGATGGGTCCTTGGCCTGTCTGTCACGGTCTGTGATGGGTCTAGACCCTGTCTGTCACGGTCTGTGATGGATCCAGAGCCCTGTTTGTCTAGGTCTGTGATGGGTCCTTAGCCTGTCTGTCACGGTCTGTGATGGGTCTAAACTCTTTCTGTCACGGTCTGTAATGGGTAATTAATTAATTAATTAGTTAGTTAGCTAATTAGTTGAAATGTCTGTCACGGTCTATGGGGGGTGGGTCCAAATTTCTACCCCTAAACACTTCAACACTCCTTTCAGATCGTGTTTCACAAAATAATTAGTTGTCAACGAGTTCTATTTAGATTTAATGATCATTATCGATTTGATAGTTTTCACTTTGTTTTCAACTCGAATCTAATCTAATATGTAAATAGGAGAGAGAGATCCGATGTCCATAATTTGTTTTCAGTTGAAGAGTGCATCATTTCCTACAGGAATTATCTTAACAATAACTGATGTCTACATTGTTTTCGTTATTTTAGTCTGTCTATGAGGTAATCTTATATGATTAGAGTGAAATGAAGCATTTTTCAACTTTTATCAATATGAAATCGAGAGATAATAAAAAGGTAAACGTTGTCAATAGAATATTTGACCATACTAGTAGACGATATAATCAATTTATTCATGGATTTCTCATTATTTTTCTCTCAAAGATAAACTATTCGACAATAAAGAGAAGTTCGTTTTGTTTTGATAATATTTAATTTTTATAAAAATTCTATGATTGTTTTTTTATAAAGATCTGTCTTGAAACTGTTGTTAGTATGTGTCTATATATCGATCGTAGGTCTATATTAGGATAAAATTCGTTTTCTATGGATTAAATTATATATTTATACGATCATTTTTCATATATAGACTTTAATTCTAAGATTTGTTTTGTTTTTTCTCTCCAAAACAAAAATGACTAAAGTCAAGTAAAGAATAATAGAGAATATATAAAAGTAAGAGATTTTATTTGAAGTTAGTTTATTAAAAAATCTAATTGAAGTAAACAAAGAGATATTATTTCAATAATTTTAATTTCCCTTAATAATAATTCGAAATAATTGTGTTATTATCGTAGTATGTTAATTGGCTTGATTGCAGTGGTGAATTTCGAGGGACGGAGGGACGAAGGATGCAATAGGACGATTCCAGGGCATTTCAGAAAACTTTTTCCATTTTTCCTAGCGAAAACAAACGGAAAAAAACCAAATTCCTACTATTTCGAAGGCATCTAAAAATGTTGTTTGTTAGGTAGGAGGGCATCCCCTTCCAAAATTCAAAATCCGGCATGACTTCATTGAAAACAATCTCTGCCGTTTTTATAGATAAAATTCTATTTTCTCATTAGAAATAAATCTATCCTATTATGAGGAGAATTTTTATTATGAAAAGAATTTACTTTTTAAATAATAAAATAAATAAATAAATTGAAAAATATTCAAAATGATACTCTTATGATAATAGGATCTCAGATAACGATAGTCTTGAAATTATTGAAACATTCTAATTATTAATTAAATCATTTACTTCTATGATATATATGAAATTCTCAACGAAAACATTTTCATCACGATGCGTTTAAATTCAATGTGTGTGAAGAAAATTCTCATAAGAACTATATTATAGGAAATCTAAGTCAATCTTTGAAAGAGTAGAAGAATAATTCGATTTATGACAATTTTCTATTGATAAAAAGCCTTTTGACAAGAGATTTATTGGGATAGGTTCTATTTTATATATATATAATAGAATTCAATTTGATACTGATGATTAAAGAATATTTCTATAAACTTTTCTCTTTTAAATATCAGCTAACTTCCCTCGATCGTTATATTTTAAATAACGAGTTCTTTCTAGTTTTTTGTTTATCTTCTAATATACATTCAAATTTAGTTTATATTTCTTTTTTCTTCTAAGTTCTCTCAATTGAATTGATATTATAGTGATTAGTCCAGAGATCGTAGTTCTATCAACTGTTAATCGTAACGATTTCCATCAAGTAAAACAAATTAGGTATCAGATTTTATATAATGATAGACCAATTCTTTCTCAGTATTTTAATGGTTTTTTTTTTGTACTAATCTCTTTATATATCTTGTTCAGAGTGACGGTTGATTATTTATCTTGAATGTGTATTATAGAGATATTATTATTAATAGACATAAAAGAATAAATCTGATAGATATATTATTTATTTGATAAAATCAATAAATTTCTATCGCGAGATAATAATATATTAATGGCCTAAACCATAGTTCTAATCAATTTGAAGGATAAACTCTGGTAGATCTACCTTTTATTTTTCAAATAGAAATAATGTTTCACCGTTTTTTTACCGTTATGAAAATAATGGAGACAGTTCGTCTGCAGGAAAAAAATGCATTTCGATCAAATATTTCTCTTTAAATTCTTTAAATTTCCAGTTTCGGAAAGGATTTTTCCAATAAATTGAAAATTTTCTATCATTATGAGTTGATAAATACCTTTGAAAAAGTCTAGACATCAATTTTGGTTGAAACCGAACCGAATGAATAGTCTTTTACTTGTGGTCGAAATGAATCTTTTTTTATTTTCTTCTCTTATTTATCATTTGTTTTATTTAATATTTAATTGAAAGATTGAGGATGTGACGATAGAGAATATTCACATGCCATATCAACACTTTATGCTATTCAAACCGAAGAGTCAACTTGGAAAAAATCAAACGGAGATGAAAAGTTTTACTTAAACAGTCTTCATTGTTGAAATATAGGATGTCACATTGGACAATTTCTCATTCTGAATCTCTCAAAAAAAAAAACGTTATTATTTCGATACTTTTCGAGGCTTTGATAAAATGATTAGGTCGAGGAAAATGTTGATTCTTAAATGTTTTTTTAAAATTGTGTTAGAGTATGATTAAAAGTGATCTGACTCTTGTATGTGAACTTTTATTCTATTGATAAAAGTTCCGTTTTTCTTAGTATTATCAAAAGCGCTTTTGACCGTTCTACCATAGTGGAAGGTTTGTTCGAAAATGGCTTAAAATGTCTTAGTTCCTATTTCTGTCAGTTCGAATAAAAAAGCATTGGTTTATGTAAAAAGTAGTATTCGATATATCTGCTCTGTGTAAGGCGACATATATCGTTAACTGTAAAAAAAGAGTGTTAGATGAAAAGGGAATGTATGTTGCTTTTACTTATTCTATTCTAAAAAATCATATTTCAATTAGTAGTTTCTCCAAGAAAGTTCAGGACCCAAGGGTACCCCTAATACTAGGACTTGAGGAACTAAGGATACCTCCTCTATAGTACGACTTGAGAACCCAAGAATATCCTCAATAGTAGAACTTGAGGACCTAAAGGTATCTCTCTATAGTAAGACGTGAGGACACCAGAGTACTTCCAATAGTAGGACTTAAGGACCTTAGGGTACCCCTCTATAGTAGATCTTGAGGAGCTAAGAATACCCACAACAGTAGGACTTGAGGACCCATGAGTGCCCACGGATAATGAAACTTGAGGACCCAGGGTACGGTCGAAAAATAGAAATTAAGACTTCAAGGGTGCTCTCGAATAGTAGAAGTTGAGGACCCAAGACTACGAGTTTGGTGACGAGGGACACATACCTGGCTGTTATCCCTATTCCAGGGTAACTGGTAATTTAACGGTAACTTTCCATCTATGGTTGGAGGTTCTTCAGAAAAAAAGGTACTTGCTATTTTTGTGTTATTTATAACAAATAGCAAAGAGAGATATTGTTATTAATAACAGTAATAATCAATTCACCCTCCTACTGCAGAAATCTCAAACCGAATCCGAACCCGAACGCAAACCGTTCAGTCCAAACTGCGAACTCGAGTTCGGGTTCGGTGCATGCCTAGTCTCAAGTAGACTAGACTATATAAAAAAATTTCAATGTTTTTCAATATAATCTTTAACAGATATAGATTGTTCAATATATTCATGTTTTTTACAATGTCTCTCAATCGATTGAGTTTTTCTATTTTACGAGGGACAAAGTGAACTTCTTTTTTTTTGCATTGTTTAGCTTTTTCCACCATGAAGGCGACTTATAAGAGTTTTCTCACTTGGAACAACGTATGAGTTTCTCATCAAAGTACATCTACACTGAATGTTTCAACTCTCTCTAATGAGCTGTTCTCAAGATAGTCTGGAACGAAGATATGTTCTTAACATTAGGACGCGTCATTCTGAAGTTCTTCTCCTGCAGCTGATCTTCTCTTCTCAGTTTTTTCGTTACACGAATCACCATCACTAAGATAAGATCCAAATTCAAAAATTCTTTTTATAAAAGGTTTTCTTTGAAATACTAGCTGCAGTCTTACCTGAATGAAGAGGAGTCTGATAAACTATGCTAAACTAGTAATGCAAGCTTCTATAGCAGCCTCCTGTATTCTGACTTCCTTGAAACGTATGAGCAGATGGCCAATTCATTGTGTACTACTAAAGAATGCGAAATGAAACAAGGAACTGCTGATACTGAGAGCCAGTATTGAATGGAACAGTAGAGACTATTTGACAATGAATTTACGCAAACGAATATCACTAAAGTGCACCGAATGAACTTTTTCAATGTTTTTTTTTGAAAACGATGAGTAAACGTAGAGACATGAAATTTTCTTTTAAAAGCAGATTAACATGAAAGAACAGAATACACTAATTGATAAGCTGCTGTAGTTTTTCACGAGATTTTTTTCCAAATCCGTTTACATTGAGATAACTACCAAGATTTATATGTTAGAAATTGCTGTGATTATATGTTTATGTATAGGTTTAATCAGAATGCAATGCTCCAGAGATCTGTTTCATCAACCACAGAATGTAGCGTCTCTTTATCGAACTACAAGCATGGAAATTCAATAAAATATAGTTTTCAATTTTTCTGAATCATCTTTATTTAATTCATTCATAAAGAAATAACTTCGACAGGATGCCTATATATTGGAATGGAACAAAAGTAGTAACAAAACCAAATCTCATTTACTAATGTTACCAGGCTTCGTGTGAAGATCCCAGGATTGGAGGATGTGAACGAGTCTTAAAGCAGCTGAGCTTGACGGAAGCAAAATTGTTTTTTCGCATTAGATCTGATAATAATGTTTCTCTTGCAACCTAAAATGTAACAATTTTTCGAAACCTTCTTATAAAATTCGACTTTCTCAGACAAATTTTCCAAAAAACAAATCATGTATAATGGAAGAAAATTTCTAACAATTTTGTTGCCAAAGGCGTCCACGCTAGTGATGACTGTTCGAAAATAAAACTGTTCACAAGGTATAAAACAGTAAAACTATCATAAAAACAGAAGAATCGTAAATATTTTTAGGGCAAGTACAGTCACGTAGCTATTTCTTCGCGAAACAAAAAATTTTAACATCTCACAATTTTCTAGCAGAAACTATCGTTTTAGGCTGAGTTTCGAGTGAAAACCAGCTGATTTCTTCAACTTCCCATAGAACGTCATGTTTTCCACCGACATTCCGACGACGTTTCCAATTATTCGGAAAAGATTATCGTCTGACTCTCCTACGCACTCGGGACACCTCTAGAAGATGTTTGTGAAAATATCTCACAGTAATACTTTAAAAATTCAAAAAATTTACCTATTTTACTGACTAATAATAAATAATTTTCAATTATTAATGGTGTGTGCATCCCTACATTCGTGAGGTCTGAAAATAGGTCAAGTCAATGAAATGAATTTTTTTTTCCTTGTTTATTTTATTTAAAAGCAAAAACATTCTCCATACGGGTACAGATAACTGATTGATTTAAATATATTCAACGGCTTTATTTACGTATATGAGTTTTTAACAAAAATAATTTTCACCTTTATATTCAATAAATCTAAACTGAAAGAACATATTATAATAAAGTTCCATAGTTATGTCAAAAAATGATGTCATCTTATGGATGGTCATATGACAACACTAAAAGAATAATATTACTCCAACTCTTAATCATTATAATAAGAGAGTTACATTAGTTTTAAAATATCTTGATAATTTTGAATAAATATATTTTAGAATAGAACAATAATGTTGACTATAACCTATCAGTACGTAATAAGAGAAAATGTCAGACATTGTTATTTTCATTTTATGCTCATTAAATGATGAATATTATTTAAATAGATTCCTCTTCGTTAACCCTGATATAAGCATTACTTATGCCAAAACATTTTTCGACTTCATCTAACTTTAACTACACAAACTATTTATTTCTAAAAATAGGTTACGCTTTCTTGTCTATTGTTAATATTCGGATCTTGAATGATGTGCACGGAGATTTTGACGGCGCTGGCTGAACCTATGAAGCATGGATGATGGTGAGGATGTGAGTGAGGGTGAGAACGCTGAGCTTGAAACCGTTTGTTCGGTTTCTAAATCGTCATTTTTTGTTTCGTGTGCAACGTTCGTCGTGCACATCATTTATAGAAGCTTAATATTATTTTAACAAAAAACTCTTTCTATATTATTAGTTAGGATATATTTCCTTTTTAATTGTAAATCTATTTCAATTTTATTTTTTCTAAAGTATATACACATACAGATAGGATATTTTCATTTCTAACAATTTCCTATCCAATATCTATTTTCAATCATTATTATTTATTACTTCTATCTCTCTGTTTCAATGCTGCTTTAATTCTATGTAAATCAATCTACTTTTATTCATGTTTTATTTAAATAACAAATTAACAATAATTAATCTATTTGTGTATGAGGAAAATAGTCTTTTATATATTCAGGAAGTTGTTTTTTTTCAGCAGAAAAATTATCAGAATATCTCGGATATTGTATTTCTCCAGATAAATTTACGTAATTAATCTTCGTACAATTAGTTCTTGTTCTATTTCTTGTGAAATTGCGTGTCACTTGTTTCACTAATTCATAAATCATATAAACACGAACACCAAATGCTAAATTGATTTTCGTATCGAATAAGAATTGTTGATAATAATCTATGCACGTATCAATAAGATAAAATTGTTTAAGATAAGAATATTTAATGATTGGTAAGTCTTGATTTTCTAAATTGTTTATTAATTTGTCGTTGTTCATTATGTATAGTTAATTCTTTCATCAATGGAAATGATTCAGCAATTCGAAGGAAAAATTCATGTTGAAAAGGACGTTCATCATATAATTCAACTTGACGAACATATTTAAATATTCCACCTTGAAAATTATTTGTTATATTATTATAATATTTCAGTTGATATGGATATGAATAAATATGACAATAACCTTTTTTTACTTTTGGAAAATAATCAGTCCAATAGATAATTTGTTTATCATTAAAGTTACTAAATATCTTTTAAATATCATCATTTTATGGTAAATTAATATCATTATAAAAGCTACTTAATGAACAAATATTAAATGTGAATTTGTTTAATTGTGGAATATAATTAATAATATTCATCTTGAAATCATTACCATCAAAAAATCTTTTTTTTATTTCACCAACATTAATATACAAATCAACCTTTTCGAAATTTCACATTCGATATAAAAGTGGTAAAACTAATTCATCATAAACAAATGTTATTGTTTCACAATGTAACCAAAAGGATTTTAAACTAGGTAGTTTTTTCTAGAAAAAAACAATATTATTAATTCATTTAAATAAGATATTAATTCAAAAAATAATTTACCATATTGTTAACTCTTCTCTTCTTATAGCCAATGACACTGAGATCAACATAAAGTCTATGAAGTTGATTGAAATCTCCATCAAGTAAATAAAGACAATCATAAAAACTTCTCAAGCAGACATGTAATTCTAACAAATTTCTAGAAATAACAGTTAGACGTATAAAACAAAAGGATAATTGTTCATCGGAAATTGAAGATCGACCAAAATAAAAATATTGTAAATTAGGAAACATAGTAAAGATACGATTAAATATAATTGCATTATTGTTTGTTAGATAATCTTGTGTTCTCTTTGTACTAATATCGATAGTAAGTGATAAAAGTTGATTATTCAATTTACGAATTATGGAAGTTTCATCTAATCAATGATTATATTTATCTATAGTTTATTGATTTTGTTTTCTTTAGACTAATTTATTTATACTGTATCTCAAATGTTATATTAACTATCTATTTTATTCGACATATTCTTTTTCAAAAATTTATTTTAAATTTTAAATTAGAGATAATATCAACGTATTTTATTTTTTATATAAGTACATAAATTTCATGAAAGATCATCTCTTTTATGACAATCTTCTTCTCTTCATACTGATAAATAGGAATCAAATTAAAAATGATTTTAAACTTAATCATATCTCTATAATTATCTAATTAATGAAACCAAATATTTATCTATGAATTTATTTCATTTATAGATTTCATATGTCTATTATTGAAAGAATAAAAACAAAAATATTGTTACTAGTAAAAAGATCTATACCTTTTTTTTCTTCAATATTATCTAAACTAATTCTATATAAATTAGGATAATTTTTAACATCAAGAATACCTTCCATTCAAACTGATTCAAGATGAACCCATTGGATTTTTTGATCAATCGAATGTAAAATATCTGAATAAAATCGATCAAGTATTGGATCAGGTAATGAATAAACTAAACCATCCGATGTTGACATAAAAAGAGACAAATCATTTGTAAAAATCGAGTCATGTACAATTTTATTTAATCGTTTATTAACACCTGACAAAGAATAAAGTATTTCTGCATTAGACAATTTTTTAAAAATATAAATAAGAATTTCATCTGGTAAATGATTCAATTGAATAGATGAATATTCCATGATTCGTGTACACGATTTACTGTCCGCGGATTTACTGTCCACGGATTTACTGTCCATTGATTGGAAAAATTTTATTCCAATTAACGCTATTTTTGTATGAGGATTTACTGTCCATTGATTGAAAAAATAGAATATTTCAATTAGTGTATTTTTTGGTTGAGGATTTACTGTCCATTAATTGCTTCGAAGAAGAGAAATTAATAAATGAGTAATGGTCTTGACGATCAATCACTTTTCTGAACAAAAAATTATATAAATGTTGAAAAACAAAAAAGTCANGGTGGCCTTAAATATCCTATTAAATTTAAAGTTAATCGACAATGTTTAATTTATCGAAATAAACGTTGAATATAATCTATGTTAAGTAAACATAATTTATTATTATAAAAAGTGAAACTGAAGAACAAAGACGTGATCAACGAATTTTATTATAAAGAGAAAAATTTCTTTTTATTATCGATCAATTATATCATGAAGTAAGTAGAAGATAACCACAAGATAAATATAATCAATTTATCCTATCATGTCAAGGTTAGTTATTATTTATTAGTTTTATCAATATATTTTTTGAACATAGATTTCTATTGAAAAAATTTGTTATGTTTTTGTAATAATGTTAGAAAAGATCTAACAGTTAATGTACTACCAAATAAGAAGTAACCTGCAGTGCGAAAGTTATTGACTCATTTTTCGGCTTCTTAATTACTCTTGGTTAGAAATCAAACTTTTTCGCTTTTTTCGAATATATATTCAGAATTTCTTTCTGAGAATATTTTGATAGATGAGAAGATAATTATCTGAGTCGTTCCTTGAACTATAGATCTTAAGCATATGTCAAAATCAAAAATAACATTCCAATGAAACACTATTTTCATGGATGTTTTGCGAAGATGATTTATATTGTATTAAATAAAGAGACATCTGACGCAAGTCGATAGTTGTTGCCCTTATCGAGTTATTCGAATTGCATTTACTCTTTTAATTCTGGCGTGAACATCTCTGGTGGGAATGCAGAATTAACGGAAAAGATCGAAAGAATAAATAAATGTCTCCAGTATAAATTCTGTATGACTATTGGTTTCGATCGTTTCCTAGTTACACTTCTCAATTATCGAATTGATAGCAGTCAGGAAACAAAACAAGTTTTCAAGGATGATTTGAAATATTGAATATTAGGTTTTTAAAATAATGAAATAAATCGAAAATGGTCATTGCTCGGACTAACTCTTTTGAAGGGAGGATAAAAAAACAATAAGATAAATATTTGTTTATAATTAAAATAAAACTCGTTTTTGTTTCTATATTTATGATAAATTATTTATATAATCAGAATTAAAGATAAACGAAAGAATAGTCATCACAATTGTAAATTTTCTTTTTCTTTTTTTTCTTATTATATGATATTGAAGAATTACGTTGATTAGTTAATTATATAAAATAACCATTTGTTAAAACTGATCCAAGTGTTAATGGAAACTCCTATTCATTAATTACCATATTTATCATTTGGAAATAAAGAAAAAATGTGAACATTACTTTATTATTTTAAATCATATTTTCAATTTTATCAATTTGATCTTGAACAAACATTATCAACAACAACAACAACATCAAATGATAATCATAGTCAATTAGATTTAGATTGTTTTTGTGAAATATGTTAACATTTAGATAAAAAAATCTCTTTATGGTTAAGAATTTGATGATCTCGTTAATGAATCAAATTGTATTATTGATCAATCTATAAATTCTATTGAAGCCAATACACCACAAGTTAAAACATATTTAGTTAAGTTTATTAACTCGTTTATCATATGGACATTAACAAATTCAAATGAAACATTGGACGATGTTTTATTTCAATGTTTACATTAAATTCAACAATTAACAACAACTGGTAAACGTTGCTGCTTTAGCTGAAGATCTTTTACATTGATTCACTGAAAATGAACGAGTTGTAAAACAAAATTAATAGTCTTAGAAATCAAACACGTTAAGAAAAAAAACGTTTAGCACAAGAAGCACGTGATAGAAAAATGTTTGAATTAAATTTAACATAAATAACACGAAATAAAAGTGCATTAGAATCATCAGGAATAGCATCAAACAACACCTCTATCACATAGTGATTTAACTGATTAAACTGGTTATGTTTGTTGTATTTGTTGTGAAGGTTAGAAATATATTCCAAATAAAGTTTTAATTATTTATAGATTTAGAAAAAAAGTTCATATTCAACCATATAAAGCTAAAAGACGAAAAGCATCTAGTTATGTAATTGTAACAGATTTTAATATAATAGATATTGAATATCATAGATCAGCTATTAAACAAGCACGATAAAGAGATGAATGGAAATGAGATTTATTAAAAAATCCAAATACACGATCTAATCGTTTATTACTATTATGAGGATTTGATTTTGCTCAAACACAATTTACAACATCACTTGTAAAGTTTGATTTTAAGAATTAATTTTTGTTTTTTCCTATGTGATTAAAATTGTTTACTAACGAGGCAACATCTCAAACATAATCTAAAACAAAATAGATCTTAATCAGTCTAGAAAAACTCTCAAATGTTGTTTGCCTCTACTAATCTTTCGGTAAAAAAATACGAGATTTTTACGAGTCTATCCGATTTCTCGTATTGGTTGGGAGTGTTTAAAAAATGTTCAAACTCCCCTGATCCGTGCAGATTTATGGCCGAACATAAGAATAAGGTTAACTGTGTGCGTAGAGATAAGTATGGATCGCGGGTAAGGACACATGGAACCAAAGTTTTTGTGCTCCCGCACATCTCTATATCGGATAGATTCAGAGGTAGAATAAATACATGCTCTAATCATGGAACTACACCAAATGATTAAAAACTTTTGAAGTGATATTTTGTCCATAACTAGAAAAAGGCTAAAAGGATAGGTGTCCTATAGGCCTTTCTTTCGGAGTTATGACCGGTTTACTGGGTTTTTGGCCCATGGGAAGATATTTAGAAAAAAATGGCATGACGAAATTTTGTCTATATTTCGATCTGATGATCCTTAGTATGCGCTAAAAGTTTGAATTAGAACGGATCTTTCTTTCTCGAGATAATCAATATATAAGAAATGAATTGTTTTGTTTCTGTCAAATGCGTATACTTATTTCCAATTGATTTTCTCGATAAACTAAGATCCGTTTTGGTTGAAACTTTTATCGGTTAATAAGGATCATAGAGCCTACATATAGGCAAAATTTCAGATAAAAAGTTCGTCATTCGATTTTTCCTAATAGGTCCTTCTCTATCTAGATGAAAATGAGAAATGTTTGTTTTAACTTCTAGTCATAGACTAGAATTCTAAACCTATTTATACTCAGAGATTATATGAGAACTTGTCACCAGTATTTACAGAGAAGATTTTGTTTTGAGAAAAAATTTCCTTATAATTATTCGACTATTTTTTTTTCTTAATTTCGATATGATACGAATATAATTGAAGTAAGAGGTATTCGTTAAACATCAGCAACATTATCAATTGATAATATAAAGCTTTTATTACTTGGTTTTGCTAATGTAGAATAATTTAGTGAAGATAGAGGTGGTGGTGGTGGTGGACGAGAATCAAATATAGGTTTGATTCCATATGAAATCCATAGAATTGTTTATGTTCTTAGAACGTTTGAATAAAAAATTCGATTATTTTCGATTGATCTTTTTTCTTCTCTTATATTGATTTGTAGAACTCGACAAATTGAAGATGAAGAAAACTAATCTTATTCGTCCTGATTTATTAATAAATGAATCATTTGAAGTTGATGGTCCTTTCTTTTTAACAACATTTTTATTAATTATAATCAAACCAAATGATTGACAAAAAAATCTTCGTATTTTTCTTGTAAAACTTCTTCTTACTACAGATATTCGATCAGTTAAGACATCAAATGATCGAACAAGTTAATAAAAAATTAATTTTAGAATGAAAACAAAATGTTAAATCTAATTATTTGTCTTATCTAGAATTGCTTCAAAACCATTAAAATAATTTGCAACATATAAAACAACTCTTGTCTTTTTTTGGTCTTATCAATGGATTTTTTGTTCATATGTTAAGTTCGGTAAAATAAAGAATAAATGATAATAAATTTTTTTTTCGTTGAAAAATTTGAAGGATTATTTAATGCATTAGATTTAACTCAATTATGAGAACAATGGATACAAGATCCTATTAATACATTACCATAGAAACGAAAGAAAAAATATAACTCTTACGTGCAGTCTTTATTCATCCTAGAGCTTCCTAATATTTTTACGTTTCTTTCCGTCTTGGATATTTTAAGTTTACTCTTCTTTTGTTTCTCTTTTTTTCAAGCTAAAAATAAAAAAATATTAAAAAAAAAAAAACCAAACAAACAAGCGATTACTCGTTTTCTACATTGTTCTCTTATGTAGAACATGTAAGTATATAAAGAAAACTAAAGATGATATTGATTGTTTTTAATTCTTTCGTTTTTTCTTTTCAACTAAAAATATATATAAACCAATTAGCGCATCACATATTTCTTCACCATCGTTATCAATAATGTCTCTTACGGTTAGATATGTCCGGAACCACGGGAAAGAAAACGTTGCTAAGACCGGCATCGAAGCTACAAGAAAAAAATAGTTGTGCAAATCGGAACTGAAGATTATAAATAAATATTCTGTGGTTTGAAGGAAATTATCTTATAGATAATTTCAATGCTAGTCATCGACCAGATAAATAAAAAACACAACTATTGAAGAGTTTTTTTTCGATGTGACACTAGGTTTCCATGGTTATGTGTTATCACAATCTGTAGTAGAGGAGGAGTTGGGTGGAAACTTGTAACCCCTATAGTTCAATATTCGTTTTAGATCGTGTCTCACAAAACAAGTTGAAAGAATGAAAAAAAAGTCTAAAGGAATGATCTAATCAATTGTTAACTAATATTTATTCATTAAATAGGTTATAAACAAGACTGTTTGATTAATATCTGTAATAATGACTAATATCTGATGTTCGAACTAAACTAATATAAGTTTTATTTATTTTGAATAGGGTTGTCAATAAACAAATGAATTATTATAATAAGTTCAATTTCTCTCTATAAGATTCGAGAATCTCTGTTATGAAGGTGTGTTAAATGAACTAAATTTCGTATATAACTCAAACCATTCTAATAGATTTATCGATTATTGTCAAAGAAGTTTTGAAAAATTTCAACAAGCAGCTCATTTTTCATGTTTTGTCTAGTTTAGTTAAGAATTTAATTCAATGTCGGATAAATTCATTTTGAATCTAGATGATAGACTTTATTTAAGATTAACAACCTAAACAAAGATCCCTCTTTTACTTTATCGAAAAGATCGACATTAACCTATATTTTATTATAGACAACAACAAAAATGATAATGTTCTTATGACTTTGATGGTATGTCAATATTCAATTTTCAACAAGTTCATATGATAACGAGTGGTACGATTTTCTATTGTTCTCATACAAATCGAATATGTATTGTTCGAAGAAAAAAACCTATCTCGAAATGAGATTTTGAAATATATCTGTTAAAAGTGACTAACCTTGATTTATTTTGTTCGGGTTCGTTCTAATACTCAAAGATAACATTCGAAATGATAATATAGAGTTTATTTAAATTTTCGACAATTTTATGAAATAATTCATTTATTGATAGATCTAACTGAACTAGAAGAAGACGAACATCAAATCAATGAGATCTTGAAGTCAGTTTATTGTCTAGATTCGCAGACGATAAATAATCGATGACTACAGTAACATCCTCTACTGACAAACAAATAACAACTGATCTACTGCTTAGTCTATTTCAATCCATGGATAGTCAAACGAAACGAATGACGAATGCACAGATAAATCCAATGAAGTATAAGAAAGAGTAATCGAAGTTTTACAGGAAGAAGAGCGTCTATGTGTATTTAAATGATGTCTATTTGGAGATTTTTTCAAAAGGTTGATCTCTTTATTTGGTAGAAATTGGTATTTTGTTTTTAGTTCGATAGAGAAGATCCATCAATTTCTCATGCATCTTTCAAACGAACAGTAGAAGACGAACAACTTTGTAAAAGAGCATCATGTCGAATATTTATTTATTGGATATTTCTATTTTTCAATAAATATCTCTTTCGATGTTACTTTATTCCAATTGATGATTTCAGTCAATTTGCTCATGCAATAGATTTAAGTGATGCATTGATATCACAGTCTATTTTCTATAGAAATATTTATAATATTGTTACACTGAGTTAACAGATCAATCAATAAGACTGATGGCAAATTGTACATATCAGTAATCATGATTTATTCAATAATAACAGATTTTCTTCTCTATTGAATGTGCCATATGAAAAAAAGAGAGGAAGAGGTGGCAATCCTGAAAAAACGTTGATTTATTATTTTGTTGGAAAGACGGAAAAGATCAGCTTATCCTGTCGAAAAGCGATTGTAACTAAATACTAACAAGTAGAAAAAAGAAACTAAGAGTCTCTCAATAATAAGCATCTCGGTAAAGTAACTCATTTTGACAAATTTTGATGGTGGCCACATTAGAGAAGTTTTACTCTAGATTATTTTCAATTGTTTTCTATTCTTTCTGCTACTATACGATAATGCCATCATTTCTCTTTTTTCTTAAGATCTATCGTCTTTCGAAAATATTTTCACGCTCTATTGCGTTTATATATAAATACACCACTGACAAAAACTATTCCCTTTCTCGGATACTACTCTCTATGAGAGTTAAACCTCTGAAACTTGTTCTACAGTCAGTCCATAAATAATCTAGGTAAGTGGTGTAACATCAATACCAAAATCGCTCAAGTTAGAACAGAATTATAATAGGTGAAGTCCACGATCATTGTGAATTTTGTCACTCAGAACAGATTAACTTTTTGAGTCATAAAAACTTTTCATTGTGTAGTCCTGCACAATAGATAGTTTTTATATAAGTTTTATCGAAGTTCATCAAACTATTGGTGAACTAGACCTTTTTTATTGACAAGGGTGTGGGTGTAGGTGGATTGATAACACACCCACACCTCAACCAAGATCGAGACTAAGAGAAAAAAATAATCCTAATCGAAACTAAAGACTGTACTTAAATATTCAATGTTTTTGAATGAATTATCTTATAAATCATATCAATGAAAACAAAACTTAGCAGAGCTGATCAAAAAAAAAACTGAGATTCATCGAGTGAGTAATCAAAAAAGGAATATTGAAGAATTGTTTTAAACATAAAAGGAATAAATTCTAAAATAGTTTTCTGTAAGTCGGCACCAAGACTGGAGCCGATGATTCTCCTAACATTAGTCGAAAGGCAGGAATGATGAAAATGAAAGTGTATGAATGTGATCAATCCACTTTAATATTAACTTCACTCCTCATTTTTGTTTTAGACATTTCTACTTTCAACCACAGTTTGAATCACGAAATCGGTATCCAAAAACTAAAATCATCGGAACCGGAACCAGAACTATACTTGATTTACTGAAACTACGATCGGGATCAATAGAAAACAAAGTTATCGAGACCAGGCCTGAAAAGACTTCCTCCCATACATTTCTAGTTAAGCTATATTACAGATTTTATATATTTATGTATTAGCTTCTAGCTATAAATCTTCTTGATAAACAAGGCGAAGGTTATAAATATGCTGTTTCAATGGTTAATGTAGGTCATTTTGGTATTCGCGCTCAAGTTAATAGACGTTATCGATCATTTATTTCTTAGTTAATCTATTTAATATATATATAGATGGTTGGTATTTGTCAAGGTACATTTTATAAAACGATCTCACATACCAAAGAACGTTAATAATTTGGTAAACGTCTAGCTGATTTTCAAATATGATAAATAATGTCTAATATTTGTTTTGTTTTCGATTTTCTGATTGTAGGATATGCAACATAAAATAGCTTGATTACCGATAGAAATTGAAGGAGTTCATCTTTTAACATATAATGCTGCTCGTTTATTAGATGGTAAATAACCTTTTTTAAAACAAGCATCTGTGCCGAAACTCTATGCATCCAAGGTTAAACTTATCGTTTTTTTTTGTTGCTGTCCTAATGATATTCTTCTATTTCTAGTTAGCAGAAAAACTAACTATTAAATGGTATGTTTTGTTTTTTGATCATTATGTTTGAATAGATAATGAATTTTAATTTAAGTATTGATTTAATGGGTCGTTTGAAATTTTCATGTGAATATCCACAAGAAAAAATAATTGGTGATTGTAAAGTTGGTAAGAGAGATTTTCTTTGAAGGAATTTTAAATAATATAATCAAATGGAATTTTAGGAACTATTTATCAATGAACAAATAATATCCAATTAAATACTATTGACAAATTCATAGACAGTGAATATAACATGTTTCGATTGATTTTTTTTATGTTTTTCTTTTTAATTAAAATTCAACTATAAATAAACTTGATTAATAAAGAAAAAACAAATCTTTTTGGTAATTTAATCATAAGTGAGTAACCGATATTTTCACATAATTTCATTAGATAATCTCTTCTATGAATTTTTCATATTGAACCTGGTTTAAATTTATTCATTTATTTTAAACAAAACATTATGGTCTCAAATAGATTAGACTATAGAAAAAATTTCAATATTTTTCAATATAATCTTTAACAGATGTAGATTATTCAATATATCCATGTTTTTTTACAATGTTTATCAATCGATTGAGTTTTTCTATTTTACGAGGGACAATGTGAACTTCATTTTATTTTGCATTGTTTACCTTTTTTTCACTATGAAGGCGACTTATAAACGTTTTCTCACTTGGAACAACCTATGAGTTTCTCATCAAAGTGCATCTACACTGAAAGTTTCAACTGTCTATAATGATCTGTTCTCAAGATAGTCTGGAACGAAGATATGCCATTCAGATAGGACGCATCATTCTCAAGTTCTTCTCCTGCAGCTGATCTTATTTTCTCAGGTTTTCGTTACACGAATCACCATCACTAAGATAAGATCCAAATTGAAAAATTCTTTTTATAAAAGGTTTTCTTTGAAATATTATCTGCAGTCTTACCTGAATGAAGAGGAGTCTGATAAACTATGCGAAACTAGTAATGGAATCTTCTATATCAGCCTCTTATATTCTCACTTCCTTGAAACGTATGAGCAGATGGCTAATTCATTGTGTCCTACTAAAGAATGCGAAATGAAACAAGGAACTGCTGATACTGAGAGTCAGTATTGAACTGAAGAGTAGAGACTATTTGACAATGAATTTACGCAAACGAATATCACTAAAGTGCACCGAATGAACTTTTTCAACATTTTTTTTTCTGAAAACGATGAGCAAACGTAGAGACATGAAATTTTCTTTTAAAATCAGATTAACATGAACGAACAGCATAGACTAATTGATAAGCTGCTGTAGTTTTTCACGAGATTTTGTTCCGAATCCGTTTACATTTAGATAACTATCAAGATTTACATCTTAGAAATTCGTGTGATTATATGTTTATCTATAGGTTTAATCAGAGTGCAATGCTCCAGAGATCTCTTTTATCAACCAGAGAATGTAGCTTTAATAAAATATAGTTTCCTATTTTTCTTCATCATCTTTATTTTATTCATTTGAAAAGAAATAACTTCGACAGGATATCTATATATTGGAATAGAACAAAACTAGTAACAAAACCAAATCTCATTTACTAATGTAAGAAGGCTTCGCGCGAAGATCTCAGAATTGGAGGATGTGAAGGAGTCTTAAAGCAGGTGAGCTTGAGGGAAGTAAAATTGTTTATTCGCATTAGATATGATAATAATATTTCTCTTGGAAACTAAAATGTAATCATTTTTCGAAACCTTCTTATAAAATTCGACTTTCTCAGACAAATTTTCCAGAAAACAAATTATGTATAATGGAAGAAAATTTCTAACAATTTTGCTGACAAAGGCGTCTAGGCTAGTGATGACTGTTCGAAAATGAAACTGTTGACAAGGTATAAAACAGTAAAACTACCATAAAAAGAGAAGATTCGTAAATATTTTTAGGGCAAGTATAATCACGTAGCTATTTATTCGTGAAACAAAAAATATTAACATCTCACAATTTTCTATCAGAAACTATTGTTTTAGGCTGAGTTTCGAGTGAAAACAAACTGATTTCTTCAACGTTCCCATAGAACGTCATGTTTTCCATCGACATTCCAACGACGTTTTCAATTATCCTCTGACTCTCCTACGCGCTCGTGGCACCTCTAGAACATGTTTGTGAAAATATCTCACAGTAATACATTGAAAATTGAAAAAATTTCCCTATTTTACTGACTAATAATAAATAATTTGTCAATTATTAATGGTGTGTGCATCCCTACATTCGTCAGGCCTGAATATGCATCAACTCAATGAAATGAATTTTGTTTTTCCTTGTTTATTTTATGTAAAAGCAAAAACATTGTGCATATGGGTAGAGATAACTGATTGATTTAAATATATTCAAGGGGTTTATTAACGTATATGCTTTTTAACAAAAATAATTTTCACCTTTATATTCAAGATATAGAAAATGAAAGAACATATTATAATAAACGTTACATAGTTATGTCAAAAAATGATCTCATCTTATCGATGGTTATATGACAACACTAAAAGAATAATATAACTCGAACTATTTTTCATTATAATAAGAGAATTACATTAGTTTTAAAACATTTTTATAATATATTAGTCGATATTCTTCCACTTAGGTGCTAGAGATCTTTTTCAAGTTCCATCTTTTCAAGAAATATATTTTACAATAGAGAACGATTATGTTGACTATAACCTATCAGGACGTAATAAGAGAAAATGTCCGAGATTGTAATTTTCATTTAATGCTCATAAATCATGAATATTATTTGAAGAGATTCCTCTTGGTTAACCCTAATATAAGCATTACTCTTGTCTATTGTTAATATTCGGATCTTGAATGATGTGCACGGAGATTCTGACGGCGCTGGCTGAACCTGTGAAGCATCGATGATCGTGCGGATGGGAGTGAGGGTGAGAACGCTGAGCTTGAAACCGTTTGTTCGCTTTCTAAATCCTAATTTTTTTGTTTGGTGTGCAACGTTCGTCGTGCAGATCATTCATAGAACGTTAATATTATTTAAAGAAAAAACTCTTTCTATACTATTAGTTAGGATATATTTGCTTTTTAATTGTAATTCTATTTGAATTTTTATTCTCTGAAGTCTATAGAGAGAGAAATAGGATATATTCATTTCTAACAATTTCCTATCGAATATCTATTTTCAATGATTATTCTTTATTACTTCTATCTCTTTCTGTTTCAATGCTGCTTTAATTCTAAGTAAATCAATCTAGTTTTATTCATGTTTTATTTAAATAAAAAATAAACAATAATTAATCAATTTGTGTATGAGAAAAATAGTCTTTTATATATTGAGGAAGTTGTTGTTTTTAACCAGAAAAATTTAAAGAATATCAAGGATATTCTATTTCTCAAGATAAATTAACGTAATTAATCTTTGCAGAATTAGTTCTTTTTCTATTTCTTGTGAAATTGA